>OZ024707.1:14865895-14929661 GCA_964016945.1 Microplitis deprimator
GTATACGTATTCTGTGGGTGACTACCTTGCTCTAGTTGGAAAATGAGCTCAATCGGTCAATTAGTTTAGAAGTTATAGCATTCCAAAATTTTCAAAATGTCAAAAACTCATATTTTTACTTATTCTTGCTTCAATATTTTTTGAATGTTATAACTTATCGACTTTCTATAAAATTCATCTGAAAGCTCTTTAAATAAGCTTTAATTTTCATGCCTATACATGTGTCTAGACCAATGAAATTTCTTATATTACCACTCATTAAATGAAATTTTGCTATTGCATTGGTTCTCCTACTTTCAATAGATTCGATAGAATCCCAACTACTGTATTCCTAACTTCTGTTTATTTTTTAGTAGATTTCATGGAAATCTAACTGATGTATTCATTAGTAAATTTATGAAACTATTGAATTCATATTAATGCTGTGTAACACTCATAAAATCTAGATATCTCCTTTCAAGTGTGTAAATTCAATTTTGTTTTATTGTCAGTGTTTATGACTAATTTCAAGTATGACATTTAGATTTATCATCATTGATTCTCTTTAACTTCAATTTTCGTTATTCAACTTACCATTCCGATAATTCTTTTAATTTTCTGATCTCAATTCTTAAATTTTTTGCATTTAACTTTGAATTTTCTGGCAGTTTTTTTTTGTTCCATAACCTTGAGAATTTTAGAGAATGTCAAAAAAAAATTTATTTTGTTATTAATGTTTATTTGAAAGGTTGAAATAATCAAATAATAAGAAATCTACTTCCATTTCGGCTGCTGAATGGCCTTTTTTTATTATTTTTGGATCACAAATAAATGATTTATATCATGGCCAAGTAAAAAAATCTAATTTGGTAAATAACGGATACCCTAATATATAACCATATAGGGCCATATATAGTTTCCAAGTGATTTCATATATGGCCATGTATGGGCTATGTATGGCTATACATGACCATATATGATCCATATAGTCTTATATAGACATGATTTTATTTTTGTGTTCAAATATTTTTATTATTTTATTTATTTATTATAATATTAACAAGTCATATATTTTAACTTAACTATTCGAACGATTCAGCCCATCTTTGAACTTGATCAACGTAATCATCTATAAAATTCGTGTAGAAAATTTCATTTAGATCTGATAAGAACTGTGAGTGCTATCGTAATGACAAGACCAGTGATAATCATAGGGTGTAGAGGTACATTTGATACATTATAAGTAATAAAAGAAATTCGTTTAAAATATAAAATAGCAGTGAAATTTACAGGTTATTTTGTGCACAATAAAATACAATTGACGAAACTGGATTATAATTGGACAAGCATAAGTTATGTGGAATGAAAACCATGTAACTGAAGTTGAGACCGGTCAATTGAACGTCAATATATATATAGATATACATAATGAGAGAAATATTAAAAATTGAATAAAAAGTTGTGACTGATATTTATCCCGATAAAAAAAAATAACAATTGTGTAAAGAAGCACTTGGTTCTCGTATCCCATCAATTACACAGGCTTCGAGTATCGGAACCACTTGAATTTCCAGCTCGAAAAATTAGAAACGGTGGAATGAATTCTGAGCGCACTTTACCCCATTTGATAAAATTCAAGCATGTCTGGAGTAACGTAAATTTCATATGTCCACCGTTTCGTCCGCCTCCGAGTGTCGGAACCACTGAAATTTCCAGTTGGAAAATATTAAAACCCTACTATACCTTCTGAGTACAATTTACCCCGCTGAAAAAAATTCAAGCATGTCTGGATTAATGTTAATTTTTACATCTGTATTAATGTAAATTTTCGAGCTGAAAATTCCAGTCGTTCCGACACTCGGAGGCGGACGAAACGGTGGACATATGAAATTTACGTCACTCCAGACATGCTCGAATTTTTTCCAGCGGGGTAAAGTGTGCTCAGAATTAATTCCACCGTTTCTAAATTTTTGAGCTGGAAATTCAACTGCTTCCGATACTCGAAGCCTGTGTAATTGATCGGATACGAGAATCAAGGGCTTTTTTACACAATTTTTATTTTTTTTTATCGGAATAAATATCACTCACAACTTTTTATTCAATTTTTAATATTTCTCTCATTATGTATATCTATATATATTGACGTTCAATTGACCGGTCGCAACTTCAGTGACATATGAAAACCATATTTTCAACATTTTTTGATTCCACTAAAATTTTCAAGGCTATCAAATTATTAGAAGAAATGGTGAAAATATAAAGTTTAAGATCATAAATTAAAGCTTATTAGTCAAGCTTTAACATACTTTTTACAGAAATTATCTATGAGTTTTAGTTTTAAAGTTATATGGACTTGAAAGTGATTAAAAATTGATTTTTTCGAAAAATCGATAAAATTTCAAACAGCCATAACTTCTAAGCTAATCGACCGATTTAGCCCATCTTCGAACTTAACCGTGGTAATTACACATAGAATAAGTGTAGGAAATTTCATTAAGATCGGATAAAAATTGTAGACGCAATCGTGTCCTCAAAAGTCGGTTCTATTACATAAATATATATATATATATATATATATATAAATTTTTCAACGAGTGGTATTTTTGAACTCTACTCAACTAATTATGATAGTTTATGACGAAATCCCTTGTAAAATCGACCATGAGGACAAATACAATAGTTAGATTTTTAAAAAAATCTACCTAATAAAAGTAATGATTGAAAATAAAATGAGCGATTGAGGTGTGCAATTTTGGATTTTCCAACATTTTTTTGTCTACGATCATGACAAAAAACGGAAAATCCCTAAACTCAAAAAACTCAAAATTCTGAGTTTTATGGAAATTTCAAAGGTCTTTTAAATAAAAAATTTTAGATTCAAGAGATCCTCATAAGTCTGAATTAATTTGAATACAACTACTTTGATCAACCCGGGAAAAACGATTATGCAGATCTACATCATGGGAAATTTCGATCTTTGTTGTTCTGATTAGATTTAGCTAGATCTAAATTTTTTTTCGGGAATCTATGTTTTCTTACGAAAAAGAATTTCTAAATGTATGTGGTTTTAAAAATTTAATAAAATTCAAAGTAATTCTGACGAATCCTGGGAAAAACAAATTATATATGATCATGTATGGTCATTCACCTGCATCTAAATAAATAAAAAAGACTCTGTATTTCATGTTCATCCCTCATTACTGTGGTTAGCGCGCCAGACTTTGAATTTAAAGGACCCAGGATCGAACCCAGCCAATGCCGCGAGTTTTCATCGAAGAAAAAAACGTAATGATCTACATCAGAGACTATTAGAATACATGAGACATCTCATTGTCATGAATTTTTTTTTTTTCATTATTTTATAAATTTTTTTTTTTTGAAAATAGAGCACTACATATGGTCATATATAGACATATATGACTATTTATGGCCATATATGGTCATATATGATTCGTTTTTTCCGGGTCTTTTGATTGCCACAAAAACCATCTAAATCAGTTAATTAATTAAAAAGTTTACACACACACACACACGCGCGCACGTACAGACATTCGGGCGTCATTCTGAAAATAGTCGGAATAGCTTCCTAGGACCTCTAAACGTTGATATCTGATGAAAACTCGATTTTCGAAAATCAGGGTGAAAACAATAACATCGAATTTTTTGGAAATCATCGATTTTTTTAGCGGGACGTTAAAAATACAATCCAGCAGCCGGATGAGAGGATAGATTTCTTTTAATGAATTATATTTTATATTTTCAAAATCTACTAATTCATTTGTATTTTTAAGTATTTAATGTTACGAATTAAAGTAAAGCAATTAAGTTTGAATCTTCAGATTTGTAAATAATTTTATTTTTATCAATTCTGCATAAAAAAAAAATTAGATTAACAAATAATCAGTTCGTTAGTAAACCATTGAACCGCAGCTGATTTTCTTAAGTGATAGAAATAAACTTATTAAATAATTCCACCGAAAAATGAAATCCGAATAAAACAATCAAAAGATAAATTATTTTAGGATTTAATAATAAAAAAAATGTGATTTAACTTACTTGAAATACTAATATTGGCACGACGAGGAAAGTATACGCTAAAGCCGAATTCAACGAC
Organism: Microplitis deprimator; assembly: GCA_964016945.1. Lineage (NCBI taxonomy): Eukaryota > Metazoa > Arthropoda > Insecta > Hymenoptera > Braconidae > Microplitis > Microplitis deprimator. Next base: position 14,869,989 of record OZ024707.1, read on the forward strand.
GTTCTTCTAACACGAGCATTAACTTGTGGTGCTCTTAATAATACAGCTGCAAATACTATAGTATATAATACAGCAACTAATGATAAACATAAAAGTGCCCAAAGAGGAACAAAAACGACTTCCCAACTCCACGCTATAAATCGATCAAGTTTCAAAGCCAAGAAAATAAATTGTAGTACATTGACAGCGCAAAATAACTCCAATTCAAACGATCGATCGTGTTTTACCGCCCAAATACAAACCTGTAATTAGATAATTAAACTATCATTAAATATTTAAATTAAGAATTTGAATAAAAAAACCTAATATATAAAATCTGTAGGAATACTTACAGCTATAGAGACAATTGAAATAAAAATTAAAGGAATAAATACTAATATCCATAAATGTCTATCTGATTCTAATTTATCACAAACTAATAATTCAAACATTAATAAAATTAAATGTAAGGCAAGAGTTATCAACATAGCCTTGTAATGAACATAAGCATCGCCTTCAAGTCTTGCATGAGGATGTCTCCACCAAACATAACTACCCACTGTAGCTCCTAAAATTACCATACCCTTCCACAACCAAATAGGACTAAATATCGACCAGTAGCTCCATTCTATAAATTCATCTAGTCTTAATGCAAATAATGCAGTAAATATCATCAAACATGAATGGACTAAAAATTTACTGTAACAAAAATTTAAAAAAATAATAATTATCGCTTTTCAAGCCACTTCATATTTTAATTTATAATTACTCTGATTAAAAGATACGATTCAAAATGATTAGAAACGATTCAAAACAATTAAAAACAATTTAATTTTACTATTATATAGATATACATACACCATTGAGTGAATCGTTTTCTTTAATCAGGGTACTTACATTATTATTTAATATTAATTTTTTAATTATAATTTTAATTTATTATTAATGTATGTAGTATAGTTATGCATTTATGTACGGCTTCATCAATAGAAGTGTTACATATTATATCTTATTGAACTATATCATTCATTTTAATTACAATTAAAACGAATAATTTTCAATAAAATATACGTAACATATACATAAATTTTTTTAATTTTAACATGAATATTATATATAATTCATAAGTAAAAATTAAAAAAATGTATCTATGTATAAATGTATATACATAACTGCGATAATTATAACTAGTTAATTTTGATTTGTTAAAAAAAATTTTTTTATAATTATTTTTTCAATGTATCAATTTTATTATTATAAAATTTATTTTACCTTGGATTAAAGTCTTGAAAAAGCGTCTGCAGATTCATGATTAATGGGGTCACTGATTATAGGCCAAATGACTTTAGTTTGAGAAGTTAAAAAATTGAACTTATTGTTTATTCATGATGTGATAACACTATTGTAATCAAAAAGATTGTAATCAAGTTTATCAAAAAAATTTTTGAGCAACAGCGCTCATGCATTTAAATCACACTAAAAAATAAATTTTGGTTATATGCATCATAGTAAAAAAAAAATTTACCTTGAATGAACTTATTGGAACTTATTATATATATATGTATATATACAAACCATACAAACTAATAAGAGACCCTGTTTTTTCCAATTTTTAATATGGTATGGCAGTATCATCTGCTCCTAGCGTGTTTTACTACAGTACACCCAAGTGTAAGTACGTAAGAGTGAGAAGAAAATGGTAACCGAATAATCCCGAAGCTAAGTCTTTCGCCGATGACAGCTCATTAGGCATTGAGACAACCCATCCAGCCGTTACTTATTCTTGAAACCATGGAGACTAGAGTAGTGCTACTCTAGTCTCCATGCTTGAAACTACAGCGCCTCAGTCTTGTAAATCTACAATACAATTCGTGTAAAACAGTTGTTGGTAAAACAGTCTATTTAAGTATAGATTAAGATTTTAAATGTTAAAATTGCACTTTTTGAAATAATTATAAATTATATAAATAATATAGCAGTAGAAGGATTGGTTATATAAAATAAAATCAGTATCATAAGAATGATCGAAAATAGTCTTGAATGCAATTATTTTTTTATCAGCTTTTCGAGCACAAGAAGTTACCCCTTATTAAAAGAAACGGTTTAAAACGATTAGAAAAAAAAATTTTTAAATACTTTTTAATGCTTTTGAATACTTTGAATACTTTTGTATCGCTTTTCTTGTGGGCATTTAACATTGCAAATCGATTTAATTCGTTTTTTTCAATCAGGGACAGTTTATGATAAAGTTTGAACAGTTAAGAATCGAAAATAATTAAAGAACAAGTTTTTTAAACTTTTATTCACGATTATGTTCGATAAAATCAATGCATTCAGGCAGAAATCCATGTAAGTGATCAAAATAAGGATTTAATGAGTTTTGACTTGGATTAAAGCGTTAACCCAGACAGCATTCAAGTCGGAATGACTACTTTACAACCTCTTTTTGAAGGCGTCCTCAAGAAGTCATACAACGACTTCTTAAAGGTGTCATTTTTAAGAACTCGTAATTAAGAGTTCTTCAAGACTCCATAAATAAGACGTCAGTTTTGTGACGTCTAAATGTATTCTTGTTTGAACTTCCTTATAAATTCAAAATTAGGAGCTCCTTAAACACACACACACACACACACACACACACACGCGCGCGCGCACACACACGCACACGCACATACACACACATCATTCTAAAAATAGTCAGGATAGCTTCCTAGGACCTCAAAACATTGATATCTAATGAAAACACGATTTTCGAAAATCGGGGTTAAAACAATAATTTACTTAATTTTTCGGAAATCTTTGATTTTCATAGCGGAATGTTAAAAAACTAAAAGTATGTACATTGAAAATTGAAAAAACTATAGATGTATTTTTTTTTAATATTTTGTTTTTATAATTTGTCGTTTTAAAAAAATCCAAAAATTATTAGTCATCGGCTAACTCTGGTATTCATCAGGGGATTTAATATCGAGCTTTTTCAATGGGCGTGAATTTGGCTGACAATTGACGATTTGTTAAATTTCTGAGTATTTACATTACCCGTGAAAAATGAATCATACATGGCCATGTATGAATGCTCCATGCATGGCCATGTATGGCAATACATAGCTTGATACGGTCATATGTGACTTGATATGACTATGTATAGAAATTTTAACTAAATTAAAAAAAAAAATTTTTTATTTTTTTTTTTTTTCTTTTCAATTATTTTGGCGAGAAAAAGAATATCAGATATGCGAATAATTGAACTCCTTATCGAATTGGAAATTTTTAATTCAGAGAAAAAAACGCTAGACTTATTATTAATGACCGCACCCGCTTTAGTAGGATTTGAACCCGGGACCTTCCGTACGAGAGACCGACGCTTTGACGACTAGGCTATGCGACCGACAGTTACAACAAAGTTTAGTTGTGCTACGTAAGGCTCAAAGAATATAATCACTTTCGAAAAAGCAAAATATAATCATCAATATGCTGTTAGTTATATCAAAAACATTTCAAATTTTTTTTACACTACAACATTCTGTTTATAAGTAGTTGTAATAGTCAGCTCAAATTCTTATATATATATATATATATATATATATATATATATATATATATATATATATATATATATATATACTCGTGAAAAACGAATTATACATGGCCATGCATGGCCATATATGAACCATACAAGGCCATGTATGGCCATACATGATTTTGTATGAGTGGATATGCCCATGTATGGCCATATATGCTCCATGTATGGCCATGCATGGCCACATATGATTCATTTTTCACAGGATGAGCGTTCGAGGCGTGCATTTCCGTGAAAGATGAATCATACATGGCCGAGTATGATTCATTTTTCACGGGTATAAATGAATGTAACAAGAATAAAAATTAAAAATTGCGTACTTAGATTGAAAAATTAGTAGGGGAGACCGGGGCAAGGAGGCCCCCCTGAAATTTTGATCAAAATAAATTTTTCTTTGTTTTCGTCTAATTACTATAAATCCGATACATTTTTAGCCCTACGCATGACACCCGAGGCAAAATGGACCAGCCGAAAATGATGAAAAAATGGATTTTTCATAATTTTATCGTCAAATTAAAAAATATTTAATATACTTATTCATTTTTCGGCTGATTTTCTACAGCTGAGGCAAATTTGGCCACTAAAAATATTTGAAAATAATAATTTGTTTTTTAATTGATAAAATTTTTTAAATAAAGCAAAATTATCTGTACCCGGGAAAAAATGATCAGACCTGACCATGTCTGTTGATGTATGATGAGGCCTGAAAGTACACCTGATCATGCTTGTTCATGTATGATCAGTCCTAATATTAGCCGCGATCAGGCCTGATCATACCTGCCCATGCCTGTTCATGTCTAAAGCGTTAAATATGCTCAGGCCTGATCATACCTGTCCATGCATGTTTATACCTGTTCATGTCTGTCAATGCCTGTTCATGTCTGAAGCGTTAAATACGCTCAGACCTGATCACACCTGATGCTCATGCCTGCTCATGTCTGATCCAGCCTGGTATATGAGATTAAATTTAAAATCTTAGTTATAATTAAATATAACTAACTTAGTTATAATTAAATATAACTAACTTAGTTGTAATTATATATAGCTAACGTAGTTATAATTATATATAACTTATATATAATTTCATATAACCATAAATCAATAATTAAGAAATTAGATATAAAATTTTGTTGACTAAAAATCTATCATGTATAAGATATAAAATTTTGTTGACTAAGGAATCTATCACGTACAAGATTTTTATTAATTCAAGTTCATACGAAACTTACATTTCGAGTCAATCTGTTAGGTCAACTGGTAGCGGGTTAAACTTTCAACCGCGAAGTCCACGGTTCAAACCCTGCATGGTCCCGAATTTTTTTTTTTTTATTTTCATAAGAACAATTATATATAATTTATATATATATATTATTATAAATATATAAATGTATAAAATATATAAAAATATAAATATATAAAAATATATAAATAAATAAAAATAATATAAATATATATATAATAAATATATATAATAACAATAAGAATACAATTATATATAATTGTATAAAGTTATACTTAATTATATACAATTATATAGAGCGATTTTTTATCTATAATTGTTTTACCCGGATGGGCATGAACAGACATGAACATACCTGATCAGACCTGAGCATGTCTGATCAGGCCTGAAGACTCATGCCTGTTCATGTTTGATCAGGTCTGATCATTTTTTCCCGGGTATATAATCTTAAAAATCAAAAAACATGTTTTTTGGGTTAAAAATAATGACAAATAAGAAATATAGAATTGATTTTTTTTTATTAAAGAACAGTTAGTAATTAATCTAATCGTGAGAGAACGATTTATTACACCTTAAAAAATTTTTGTTGAGTAACATAAAACTAATAGTTGCCAAGAGAAAGAAATACATTCTTAACGATGAAAACAATTAAAAAAAAAAAAAAAAAAAAATTATCATTTTTTAGAGGGAGCCTCTTCGCCAAAATTAAATAATAATTACAATCACAATGAAAAATTTGCTATCTCAAATAAAAAATTACACTATAACAAAAATTACGATGATTTGTTGAAAATTAATATTTTATTTCAATTATTACTATCTAGATTGTAATTTCACTTATCATAATAATTACAATACAGTTTCGTTAAATTTCTGCTTGTAAAAAATCAATATTTACTTATTCATATAAAAATAGTTCACTCGTACAAAAAGTAGAAATTGTTATTAGAATTATTCAAAGTTAGCACATTAGTCGCAATTTTTGTTTTGTAGTTGATAAATATTACATCTCCAATGTAATTCTACGTATAGGTACTGGCATTTTATAATGACGGCAAGAAAAATTGCGACTGGGATATAAAATTACTATTTGAGATTGTAAAAATTACTCGCCAGAATACATCTTTCACAAAGCGCGTTGCGTAATATTTACTAAGTACAATAGTAAAAATTATTGGTACATTATATTTTTTATTTGTCGCTAGTAAATTTTATTTTGAATGCAGTAATTTTAATAATCAACAGAAATTATTATTCTAAATAATATGTTGTAATTTTTACTTTGAGTTTTGTAAAAGTTTTGATTTTTTTTTAACGTTTCGAGATTACTTCTCAGGTTGTAATTTTTTTTTCAAATTTAGTAAGAACTTAATTTTTTTCTCCGTGTAGGTATGCTCGAGTGACTGGAAACCCAAAGAAACTATATTCTCAAAACTAATTATTGAAAAGTACTCCAAATCAGTGAATATTCACTGCACAAATAATTCAACGTATCCCTGATTAAGAAAAATGATTTAATCCATGCTAAGTGTATACCCGGGTCATAAATAAAACTTGATTCAGGCTTGCTTCGCCTTATTTTCTTTTGAAGTTATCGATTTGCCGACGATTTTTCGATAAGATCTCGACTTTTTCGACTTCAATTAAATTTTTTTCAACTTTTTCAACTTATTTGTATTTTTTTGTCTTAGTTTGAACTTATTCGTCTTTACTTCAAGCTAAACCAAGTCTAAATTAAGTTTTATTTTTGACCCGGGTATCTATATTTAATTTTGAGCGGCATTTTTCTCCGTGTTGTTAAACTTGGATTTCCATGCAATAAAAAATTCAGCTATTTTATTTAATATCTGATAACGATTGATTTTTATATTGTTGAACTTGTACATTTATATTAAATATCTATAAAAAAATCTGTGAAGAATTTATAATACGAAATACAGCAAAAATCGGAATTTTTTTTTTTTTCTTATAATGATGTTGAAAGTAGTAGTCATTAAAAAAATTTATTTATTTTCAATAAACTAAGTAAATACTGACAGGCAAAAATAAAAAAAATGCATGTTAAAAATTTTTTAAAATTTGATTGTGTACATATTTTTCAAAAAATTTTTTAATGTCATTTAACTTGGTAATTATTAATTAATTAATTAATTAAAAACGCTAAAATTCTCAATTATAGACTACTTTCAGCATCATTTCTTATAAACAAAATTATATACGTTTTTCCAAAAAATTAAAGTAACAAAAAAAATTTATAAATTTTTTTGTGAAATTTAGAAGGCTGTATTTTCTTGAAAAATGGAAATATCACAAAATAAAAAAAAAGCAATTTGAAGCTTGAAATTTCTAGTTTTAATATCTTTTAGCAAATCCTTTATATGCAAATTAAAAATTTGTTTTTACTAAAATTTTATCTGTTTACTTAAAAAAAAATAAAAGAATTTTCAGTTGACTCATGCTTCAATTATCATGATTGTTCGAATATCTCTCGTCTTGTAGGTAAAATGATAAAATGAGCTATTTATTTTATATTTCAATACAAAAGTGGCATTTAAATTTTTTGATGAGCCAGATGTGGCTACAGATGGCGTTTGATGTTATGGATAGAACAGCAGCGTAACAACTGGTAGCATAACTCGAACCAACCAATGACTTCCGACTTAACAATCTAAACCATGCTGGTTTCTTTTTAGCCTCTACTCTCAGCAATGGCAGTTGGTAAAAATAAGGGTCTCTCCAAAGGTGGAAAAAAAGGAGTTAAAAAGAAGATGTAAGTAATCAATATATTGTATTTATTGTTCAGTTATGTTTTATTGAAATTATTAATTTTTTATTTTATCCCGGTAGCTTGTGATGTTTATAATATTGATAGATTTCGTTTGTTTGGTTTATACAACTCTACATGTGTGTTGGTGTTTTACTGTTTATTCATCGCGTTAATTTGTTTAATAAGTCTATTCTACACTTATAAAATTAATTTTTAAATGTATTATTAATGCTATAATTTAACTTATAAGTACATTGATAATAATGTGTATCTTAAATTATGTTGCAGTGTAGATCCATTCACTCGTAAGGATTGGTACGATGTCAAGGCACCGTCCATGTTTACAACTCGCCAGGTCGGCAAAACTTTAGTTAACAGAACCCAAGGAACAAGTAAGCTGTCTTTTCATTTTTTCTCAATTTTTTATCCAATATCTATTCGAAGTTGTAATTAATTCTTAAGCAGTACGTAATATTTATTGTTTGACATGAAATTGACCTTAACTATTGGAAATTTTTACTTAAGCAATTCTAGTATCACTTTTCAGAAGTGTGAATTAGTGTATTAACTTATAATTAAATTTATTTGGCCGTATATTAAATTGTTAATGTTCTTTTTTTTACAGAAATTGCTTCTGAAGGGTTGAAATCACGTGTTTTCGAAGTTTCGCTTGCGGATCTTCAAAATGATCAAGATGCTGAGAGATCTTTCCGTAAGTTCCGTTTAATTGCGGAAGATGTTCAAGGAAGAAGTGTCCTCACTAATTTCCACGGTATGGACTTAACAACCGATAAGCTCCGATCTATGGTAAAGAAGTGGCAAACGTTGATTGAAGCCAACGTTGACGTAAAAACAACTGATGGTTATTTATTAAGAGTATTCTGCATTGGTTTCACCAACAAAGACCAACTTAGCCAGAGAAAAACTTGTTACGCTCAACATGCCCAGGTAAATGATACATAATTATAATTTTAATCAATTCGCAATGGAGACTCCATTATTATTATTATTATGATTTTAATGGAAAATTTTTTATTGCGTACAATAAAGAACACTCTTACCCCGCCTTTATTTATTTCATATGAAAGGCGTTAATATTGTGTAGCAACAATTACTATATAATAAATAAGTTGGTTCGATTAGTCTGATTCAAAAGTTTAATTTCGAAATAAATATTTATTGATTTGTTTTCTAATTTCAGGTTAGGAACATAAGACGGAAAATGGTATCTACAATTACAGAAGACATTACCAAGAGTGACTTAAAAGGTGTTGTTAGCAAGTTACTTCCGGATGCCATCGCTAAAGACATTGAAAAGGCATGTCAAGGGATTTATCCTCTTCATGATGTTTACATTCGTAAAGTTAAAGTTTTGAAGAAGCCTAGATTTGAACTCAGCAAATTACTTGAGTTACATGGAGATGGTGGAAGTAAAACCAGCGAACCTGGTGAAGCTGGATCAAAAGTGGATAGACCCGAAGGTTACGAACCTCCAGTTCAAGAATCAGTTTAAAAGATCTTTGTAAACATAATATGTTGTTTCAATAAAAGATCTAAGAATGAATTTATACATTTGATAATTTTAATATAATTCTCATTATTTTTATTTAATTTTTTTTTTTTTTTTTTTAATTATTCACTGGCAAGAATAATTATCACAATTATTGATAAAATCATTGAATCATCACAAATTAATTGAACTCGAACGTGAAAATTGGATTTACAAAATTAATGAAAAATATTTTTTTTTAAAGATACATTTAAAATTTTCAGTGCAAAAATTATTTATTTATTTATTTATTTAGCGCTATCTGCATTTTACAGTTTTTACATATTGCTTATAATTAAATCACAGGAATTTCTTAAATTGTAAATTGTTAACATCTATTATTATTGAGATATATTTGTGTAAATACTTCATTACTTTCAGTTTAAATTTTTCATATGAACTATTAAAAACATTGACTTCTGTAGAAACTTCGTCGACTAGCTTAAAGATTCTGTAGTATCCATAGTAGCATGTTCTCTTAGAGTTTTGTTCGGTATATTAAAACACATCTGTGCTAATTTTTTAGGTGAGTCGATCCCACCATTGATTATTTTTTTAAAGCAGTAGAGATCTAGATATTTTCGTCTCGTTGTCATTTTATCTAATCCAAACTTTTTACAATTCCGTTGTATTTCAGCGAGTATGATAGGATTTAAGTAAGATCGTTATAAAAATTATATTTTTTATTATGCAAATAATTGTTCACCGTTTTTTTAACTCAATAGATTTATTGATAAATCAGTTATTTTAATTGGTCTTCTTTATTTTTCTCTTTTACTCTCAATTGAATGACCACTACTACTATTGTTGTTGTACTTCTACAGTAAGTAAAAACTTTGGCTACATTTTTTCTCTTGAATATTGCCAAAATATAGAGTGATGCATCAACCCTCGTTTTTTATTTCTTTTGCATTTAGAGTTTTTGTTTTAGTGAAAAACTTTAACAAAAATAGTTACAGATCTGGCTTAAATTTATTTTTTAATTATATTTTATCAATAATTATATGAATCAATAAATTTAGATTAATTTAAGGTATAAAAAAATATTTTTTTGTTATGAATTTTTAAAATATAATTTCTTAGAGGATTGAAAACTAAGTATTTTATTGGGATAACATTTATATTGGAGATGCGTGTTTTTTAAAAAATATCTTAGATGTATATTTTTATCACATTTTATAACTGAAAAATCCTAATTCCGAAATCTGTACCCGATAACTTTTATTTAAAACTGAGAAAATAAGAACCGAAAAAATCCGAAGCCGGTTCTTTCATCGACTTTACACTTGGCGCCTCTACCCACCACTAGAGATGCGCGATGTTCATTGATATTTCGACTATCGATATATTTTTAAGTAAACATCGATATTCGATGGGAAATAATGATCGAATTATACCCGATAGCACGAATTGCTCGTCAAAAAGTTGGTATTCATTAGTTTGCGACCAACTTGACGACAACTCTAGCTTTTGCAACTTTTGGCTACAAATTACCGCCAACTTTCTGAGAAAGTTGACGCCAGGGAAGAGCCGCAATTCGAAAGCAGGTTTCTGAGAAAATTGAACTTATTGGATTTCCAATTTTTGCCACCAACTTTCTCAGAAAGTGTCTATCAACTTTGGAAGTATCAATTTTTGCAGCCAACTTGGTGTCTAGTTGCGGCTGTTAGTTTGACGCCAGTTTCTTGCCAACTTGGCTATCAGGGTATTTAGAGTGTGGCTATCAGTGCTGCCAGAACGTGCGATATTTTTACCCCCTCCTGCCATTACACTCCATGCTATTTCACCACGGGAAGGGGTAAAAATATCGCACGTTCTGGCAGCACTGGTGGCTATCAAGGTTATCGTAATTAGGACAAAATCACGGCACACCAACATCACCCATCCCTACCCTCCATCAGCTCAAGTCACTTGTCTGCTGATTGGTCCAAATTTTTTTTCTGATGAAGTCGTCACTTATGCTGAAAAAAATAGTTTCCTAACCTACTTGGTCATTATTCATGTTCTATCTTGTAAATGTCAATGAAGTAGCCGATTAAAAAATAAAGATAATTATTAACTGTCGTAAATAACTATTCAAATGGCTAATTTTAGCTTTGGTACACCAACTACTACAGTAGCTGCCACTGGTTTTGGAACATTTGGTACTCCAAAGTAATGATGACATTTAAATAACCTTGTTTTTTATAATAATAAACATTGATCTTATTTATAAGTTAATTATTGTAATAATTAATATTATTTCTGTAGGCCCACAACAGGATTTGGATTATCAACTCCGGCATTTGGGTCAACACCAGTAACTAGTAGTTTAACATTTGGAACTGCTGCTGCAACTCCAGCAACGAGTGCACCAACGTCAAATTTCAATTTTGGTTTAACATCTTCAACGGCTACTCCTGCTGGTAATCTCTTGTCAAATACCGGAACAACTACAGCACCTCCTAGTTTATTTGGTACTCCAGCAACTTCAGCAACCTCTCTAACAGGTCTTAACTTTGGAGCTCTTGCTCCATCGAGTTCTGTAGGTTTTGGGGCTACTACAAGTGCTCCAACAACTGGTTTGAATTTTGGAACAACTACTACCTCCTCATGTTAGTAAACAATTATTATTTTTAAAATTTATTATTTAACGTTATTTGTATAAATAAAAAATATATTTTTTTAGCATTACTCGGTGGTACTCCTAGTGTAAGTTTATTTGGCGCTAAGCCATCAGGAACATCAATTGTTCCAACATCTTCAACAACAAGCATTAATAAAGGACTAGGTGGTTTAGATGTTTCATTAAGTAGTAAAGGTTTTTCACATGGTGGTAATGGTCCGACAATAGCAAAAGAAAATCTTATTCCGAATGAACTTACGCAGACTATTGAAAGCTTCAAGTAATATTTATATTTTTGTATTTTTCATCGACTTAAATTTATTTATTATCAATAAGTGTTAATATTTATTTTTAGAGAATATGTTAAAACTCAAAAAAGCTTAAGCTCTGATATTGCAAGAGGTTCAGCACGACCACTAAATCGGTGCGCAGAAGATACTGCATCGTTAATGGAAATGCTAACGACTTTAGGTGGATCTGTTCAACGAGATCGTGCATTAGCTGATAAACTTAAACAAGACACTGCCAAAGCATTACAAAATGCTGAAATCGCACAAAGAACTCATGATACACCTGCTGGCTTACAATATGAAAATACAGCTCCGCTAATGTTTTTCATCGAATTAGCTGAAAATTTCGAACAAGATTTGATGTTATTTAGATCACAAATCGAGACTACAGAAAAACATATTCAAACTATGATGACTCCAAGGGCATTAACACCACAAGGTTTATATATTATTATTATATTTTTTTAAATTATTATTCTATTGTTCAATATTTTTTTTTTAACTTTTATATATTTTAATTGTAGAATTAACAATGGCAATGAGTAAAATTCATGAATCATTAATAGCTGTTGCCGGTAGACTACAAAGTGTTCATAGTAAAGTACAACAGCAAAAAGAACAGTACCTTAATTTAAGAAAATATATTTTGAAAGATAGTACAAACGTATTCGAAGAAATTAAATCAAATGGTAAAAGTAATCGGCATAGCGTAGGCAAAATTACCATAGGTCCCACGCCTTTTGGTCCAGGTAATAAATAACAAACAAATAACATACACTGTAAAAAATTTGCCGAGTGAATCCGGAGTGAAGGCAGAGTAGATGATTTTTAATTTATTCACTCCCCTTCTGAGTGGATTTCCCTCCGAAGGAGAGTTTTAGATAATATTAATTATAAAAAAATTCCGCAGAATGAAATCATAGTAAAAACTCGCGGAGTAAATTACTTATACGTAGTGAGATTAGGTCTTTAATATTTAGAAATTTATATTGAGTACGAAAGTAATTACGAGCTCACTTTACATTATTCACGAGAAATAATTTTTACAAATTGTAAGCAGCTGATAATGAAAACTTTCACGCTTATGAAGTTAAAGAAATAGACATTTCATTTTCCATAAATAATATAATTTCATTGAACCTCAAACTTTCATATGACTGACATCAATGATACTACGAAATAACATTTTAGATTATGCTGAAATATAAAATATTCCCATAAAAACTATGTCACTGTAACTTTTAAATAATTTAATGTTTTTACTATGTATTGTATGAAATTATTATTTAATGAGTTACTCAAATATTTTATAAATTAAAAACATAATATATTATGTTTAATTACTAATACCTGAATCAATTATTTATTAAAGTAATTATACTTCTTATAAAAAAGTTGTTTTGATTAAATATAAATTTATTCGAGTGTTAAAATTCCAGACGGGAGTGAATGCGGATTGAAATAAAATCCGCGTCACTTCGAAATCACTCCGCTCGAAAAAAATCCCTATTCACTCCGGATGTGGAGAAATAAGTTTTTTTTAAACTTCGGAACTCCAAGTGACGGAGTGAATTCGGACTTAAATAAAATCCGTATTTACTACAGCTTCACTCCCGATTTTTCATAGTGTAAACTTTTTTTTATACTTAATTTTATACTTATTATAGGAAATAAAAGTTTTTTATCATCGACAACATTAAATACGAATAGACAACCAAGCTATGGATCTGCCAATTCTATGGGTAAGTTAATAAATTTATAATTAAAAATAAAAAATAATTAGCAAAAGTGATATATGGAGTATATTTTTTCTTGATATATTATTGGAAGTGTCAATATGAGTTTCCTCCGTTCAGGTTTTACGTGAGGTAAAGAACAGTAAAATATTAATTCCGCCAACGAGCTCCAAGATATTTCAACTTAATACTGAAAGTATGCTAGAAATATAAATTTTTTATTCATTATTTTATTTACTCAATATTACTCGATTTTAAAAAAATTATATCCAGCTGATTTTTTTTTTTTTTAATAATGCAATTTTTCAAATTTTAACTTTTATTTTATTATGATTTTGCCTTTCCAGGAAATTAAAAAATGCTGTATTTTAGTTCTTGAGGTACTGAATTTTTTGCCACTATTTTATTTATGTCATTGTAGCTAAACAAATCAAAGGCTTGAGATTATTTTTTATAAAATATTTAATGTCCATTTGTAAATTATTTCATAAGATTCATTCCTAAATATTTGGGTTTATTATCATAAGTGTAGTATATTTTATTTTTAAAAAAGCTCAAATTATTATAATTATTAATTGCTATAAATTGTGCTATAAATTAACAGTTGAATTGAAATAAGTAAAAAAAAAAAAAAAAAAAAAACTTTAATTAATACTTCAAACTCAGCAAATAAAATTAAAAATCGATTTTTATAATATTAACTTGTCCGGGGTGTGTGCGATTAAATTTATTAATCTGTTTTTGGTTGCGGCTAATCATTATTATTTTTATTATTATTATTATTATTATTATTTTTTTTTTTTCTTTTTCACTTTTCTCACCAGGACCATGTTGCTTTTATTTGTTAACCGTTGTCACTTAATGATCATATGTATATTTTAATTATGGTAATGGTCTAGAAGTGGGGCTCCACACATTTTTCAAAGTTCCGTGGCTTACATTTCAAATTTCTATAAATAAACTTTTTCCACATGTTTAGTTACTCGGTGGATTGAATTTTTTGTCTTATAACACATGATACCTATTCAAACCTTACACCAAAAAGGTAAAAGAAAATTGATAAAAATATCATGAAATATTACAAATTTGCCAAAATAAATTTTTAAATATATAACAATAATTTTTATATAAAGCCGTAAGATGTAGGTAAGAGTATATTAGCATAGCCTTGTTGACGAGTCCGTTAACGTAAGATAAAACTGCTACCGATTATGTCACGTATACATATTACTTAAGCTTTAGTGATTGATTTAAGAGTCAATACATAGAAAAATAAGAAAATTATGTAAAATAATGGATGGCTGCACGGAACTTGAAAATTTTAAAGATAATATTGAAATTAATTTTATATTTTATGTATAAATTTATAAATTGTTGATGCTTAAGAAAGATCTAATTAAGCAATAGTATATTACATACCTAGGCCAGTAAAATAAGAAAAGTCTCAGAGCACATGTAATTGTTGGTCGAGGCGAAGCCGAGGCTGACAAACATGTGGTCTGAGGCTTTCTTTTTTACTGGCCAAGGTGCGCATACTATTTTTCTGCTCGACGGAGCCGGAAAGTTGCAACTTAGTTCAGGGCAGCGGCCCGAAAGTTGCCACTTTCCGGCCGAAGGGCAGAAAAAATATCTTCAATCCGCCATCATATACTTACTGAAAAACCTCGGTTCGAAGCAATATGTATAAAATTGGATTTTTGCTTATTAAGTGTAAGCAGCCTCGCCTCTATATAATTACCAAATTTAAATAGTTACAACGCTTCTATATACACAATTTATCAAGCATTCACTTTTTTAAATTGTAGCTTAAATTTAGTTTTATAACTGAACAGACAATTAAACAAATACTAAATAAGGTAACTCGAGGAAAATAGTTGACTCCCAATTATTGGATGAAAAATAATAAATTTTACTCAGAATATTTAAAAAAATACTGAACTTCTAATTAGTTCTGATAAAAAAACTTTTATAAGAATTTATTGTAATGTTTGAATCGGGTGTCTACTGAAATATTTAATCCATTTATTAGTACATATGTATCATTTTTTTTTTTCATACTTTTATAATTTTTTTTTAATTCCGTATGAATTTTCATCTAAATATAACTTTTAAAACTTTATTGTTTTTTTTTTTTAGTTATTTAAAAAAGAAACTACAAAACATAGCTCGATCATTAATTAATTGGTCGATTTATTCTATTATTACTCGAGTTAAGGGTATTCTCTAACAGTGCTCCCCACTTTCTTAAAATGTTTAATGATTTTCAATTGTCTTAACCTGACTAAAGGTTTATTAATTAATTGAAAGAAAATTTAAGCATTAATTGATAAAAAGACAACGTAGTTATAATTTCGCCGAGGTGTAGATTTTTAAAAAAATTCCTAACAATTTTTATCAGTCAGAAGCTCAACGAAATTTGTTAAATAAATTTCAGCCTACAAGATTTGACATTTTGTATTATAATAATGACATGAAAGATTTTACTGAAATTTATTTAACAAATTCCGTTAAACTGCAAATTAATAACAACTGTAAGTAATTTTTTTTTTTTTTAATCTACTTTTCGGCGAGAATTGTAACTACGTTGTTTTTTTTCAATTAATTCTTAAACAAGATTTTCATACAGTCATCACAGTTGAAAGTTATTGAATATTTTTAAAAAGCGGGGGCTATTGTCTGAGAATGCAGTTAAACATAATTAGCATTGCACTATTCAAAAAAATCTAAATTTATGAATATATATATATATTTCATTGATTTCAGTGATAAATACGATTAGATTTTATTTAAAATGCTTTGATTTTTATTACATTGTGCAAATTAAAAAAAATTTAATCAACGTCAAGGTTTTTTTTTAAATATAAATAACATCAGATATTAATTATTTATTATTATTATTTTTATGAATTTCATAGAATAGTCGATAAACAAGCTAATTATATTTTTATTTATAAAATAACGATAAATTTGTGAACATAGATCTTATAGTTAAAAAAAAAAAAGTCAAAACTATATTAGTTCGTGTACACACAGAAAGAAAAAAACTTTAAAAATTTGTGTTTGAAATTATAACCCGGAACCTGGGTGTCGATGTAGGGAATTTTAACATTCCAAACAATAAAATTTATAATAAGTGTCATAAATTTTTTAAGTTTCAGTTATAATTTTTAAAGTTCAAATACTAATTTTTCTTGCATAAACAATCAATTTTAATACTTTTCCTATAATTATTCACGTGTTAATTATGAATAAAATAATTCCTCTGTAGAATGATAGTATTTACGGATCATTTTATCATTATATCACTTGTCATTTCTCAATTTTTATAGTTCATTTTTTCCGTGCACTATTGATTAAATATAATTTCGATAATAGTATTAGTTGCAACATATAGTTATACTAATAATTATTATTTTTCAGTTTGGGGAAATCCAACATTGCCATCAGCGAATAATATTTCATTAAATACTTCAATGAAACCACCTACGACAGGCTTAAATTTCAATCCACCTTTAAATTTAACCGCACCATTGTCTACAAGTGAATCAACTTCATGTTTCCAACTACAAAAACCACCTATTGGAAATAAGCGTGGGAAACACTGATATAAATAACTGCGCATATTCGATTTTATTAATTTTAATTATTCATAATCAAATTATGCGCATTAATAAATATCTTTGATGGATTACAAAACATTTAGATAAAAATATCCTTGAAATTTTTTATATAATAATATTCTCATGTTTATAGTTTTTTTTTTTTTTTCATTTTTACATCATGAGTTGAACTGAAAATTAGAATGTTAATGACAATAACTAGTGAATTTGTTTTTGTAAAGGAAGTATGAAAATGTTGTGAGATTTAATCATTATAATTCCTTTAATAATAATTCAAAATAAAAAACTTTTTATAATCTTTAATAAGTTGGGTTTGAATATTTTTGTAATTTATATTACGAAAGTAAAAGCAATCGGCTTTGTTAGTGTAAAATTTCATAAGAAAAAATGGATTATTTATAGTGAAATTATTTAATGATTTTCTATATTTAACGATAATGGAAGTTTCATTTTCATCAAATAGCGCCGACTTGAAGAATGGGAATTAAAAGTTGAAATGCTTCTTGAACATATGAGCTTGCATTTGTCGCCTAAATTCAAAAAACAATATTAATATTTCATGTAAACATATTAATTAATAAATTTATTTATTAATTAATTACACATAAACTAACCTCTAGAAATATTGTCGTTATGTCTACAGAACCATTTGATTTATCGGAGCCTTGCATACGTTCATTAAGACACTTGCAAAATGAATTTGCAATTACTCCAATTTGAAGTGATAAAATTTTAGTTAATTGTACAAGTGCATCTGCTTCATTGACTGTACTTCGACGATCTTTGATAAGAATAAGTTCAGCAGTTTTATGAAACCTCTCGACGCAATATGCTGTAAATTGTGCCAACGATGAAATTGCATTTTCAAAAACTTCTCGATCAGATACTGATGATTCGGACTGTGATATTTTGGTAATATATTTTTTTTTTTCTTCCCAAAGCTATAAAAAGTTATACATTCAATTAGTTTCTTCTTAAAATTCTTATTTAAAATTGAAATAAAAAAATAAAAAATCAAATAGTATATTGTGTGACAAGAGATGAAAAAAAACGATATCAGACCACGGTAAAGTTTGCTGCCCGAGCCATAGGCGAGGGATGACATCACCCACAATCTGAAATCGTTTCGTTTCATCCCTTGACACACAATATATTTTTCATGGCTACTTGCATTGGGATTTATAATATATTTCACACCAAGGGAGGAAAGTAGGTCATCCCAACCCGTGTGTGTATTTGGCTACCCGAGCTGAAAGCATTGGTGGCAAACAATCGAATTGGGACGTCTTACCTTCCTCCATGGTGTGTATACTATTTTTCAGTAGATGTGCACTTGAAAGTTAAAAGTTTTGCCTCTGTTTGTAAGAATAGAGCTAGTGCTAATTTGTTATCATTTGTAAAAATCATTTTATCATTTTTAAAAATTATACCTGATACCATTTATCAAATGAAATAATAACACCAAGATCTGCACAAAGGGATTTCAATCTTTCTTCCAAGTTATCATTATTACTTTGGTCGTCGTCATTTTCATCTCTAAGATCACAAAGTTCTTTGACTTCATCCAAAGTTTCTTGAATAGATTTAGCCTCATCTGTATTTAGAGTTACCAATTGTTGTTGAATTTTCATATTACTCTGTTTAGACAACATCTCTAGTGCTTCAAGATGAACGAGACCTTGAAAATCATCAAATAAACTTTCAAAATGAACTTTTCGAGCTTGTTCTTTCTCTTGATATGTTTTTTGTTCAGCTTCAGCTTTTTCTTTAGCTTCCCTCAACATGTGTGATAAAATAGGTTTATCCTTTTCATTCATAAAAAATGCTCTTTTTTTTTTTAAACCAGGATCACCTTCTTGAAGTACTTCCATTGTTTTTTTGCCAATTGTTTCTAAAGTACCAAGACCACCATTAATTACTTTAGTTCCTGTATTTTCAACTAATTTTGTTATTGAAGAAACCCCTGAAATTAAATCACTTAACCCGAATGACATCAGTTGCATTGACTCTTCTGTATTTTCTGTAAAATTTTAAAATTAAAAACAAATTATACAAAAATATCAAATCTGTTCCATGGATTATACATTGAGAAATATTATGAATATTTTACCAATAGATTTTTCATCAAATGTTTGTTTTTGCTCAAGCTCTGAAGTTGAAGTACTAATACTGTCTTCAAGAACGGATAATCCATATGATACTTGACTAGTCAAATTTGAAACTCCTACACTAGCTGTATTTAATAAAGAAGTAACACCCCAACTACTCCAACTTCCCCAACCTACAGCACTTGAATTTATTTTCTCTTCACTTGTTGCTGGTTTGTTTGTAACTGCCTGTGAATTATCAGTATCAAATTCAGTTGTAATTTTATTTTGATTACTTAAATCTTCCCAATCACCAGTTCCAAATACTTCTTTAAATTTTTTATTAGACTTTAATTCCTCTGGTATTTGATTTTTGTCAAATTCATCAATAGATGAAGATTTACCAATTGATTTATGCCAATAACTTTCACGTTCTAATATTTGAATCGCTCCATCATTATCTATTTCCAAACATTCTTTATTCAAATAAAGTTTTTTCTCTCTTTCACAAGTTTTATTTTTTACTTCGAACGATTTTATTTCTTCAGTTGTTTGTTTAATATTAGGTAATACTATCTTAGATCCTAATTTTTTAGCACCAGAACTTGAAACTTTTGATGGTCCCTTCGATTTCTGTTGTGTCTGTGCTCCTTCTCTTTTATTTGAATCATTTAGTGTCTCAACTTGGGCTGAAGCTATTTTTTTTTTTTTTTTTTCTAATAATAAATCTGTGTTATTATCACGTTTATTTTTGACAGTCTCATTTAATTCTTTGATTACTTTTTTAGTTTCAATATTTTCAGTAAAATTTTTTTTATTATTCAAAATTGATTCTTTTTGTTGTATATTTATTTCGGGTTTGCATACCGACTGCTTGTCTTCTGTCAAAGACTTTGACTGCAATTTATCTGAATCAGTTTGTTGTTTTGATTCATGAGCAAGATTATTGGATGTAAAATTGTAAACGGTTGACGTGTCACTAGCAGCTGTTGAATTATCATATTTTTTATTGTTTATTTTAGAACTCCATGAGTTTTGTTTAACTGATGTGGCACAAACATCATCATCAGAGTCAGAACCAATAGTTGAATTAGGTGCCCAACGTGGTGATGATTTTTTAGACAATGCATCACGAAATTCTATTTCTTCATCTGCGCTTTCAAAGTCATCACTGTCAGAGGTTGCCATTATTGTTTTATATTTTTCAGATTAACAATAAGTATTAATAAAAATATTTTATACATAACATTTATTATAATAATTATTTTAAATTCTATACATTATCAAATAACCTATTACTTTTGTACAACTGATTTGTTATTAACTGTAAATTACTTTTTTTATATTGCACATTTTAATAAAATATTTAAATGCATTATATAAATATGTATGTCGTAAATGAAAGATCACGTGATTAAGGATGAAGATCAAGCTGATCAAGAATGTACAGTCAGAACCAGTGATTCATACCGTCCATGGTTACAAGCGTACCAACTGACAAGTCTATGCTGCGATAACTCCCTGCAGTAAATTTCTTGCTAGCATAGTGGTATGAAGGACAATTCAAGGTTACTAGAATACCCTATTCTAGTAACCTTGTCGGCGGTGATCGGCGCTCTCACTCACATCTACCGCCACGCACAGCCTATCTCTTTCTATTGTAAATAAGATTTATTTTTATGTTTGCCGGCAATTAAACCCCGGAAAAAGTGTCTGGTTTTTTGCAATTAATTTTTTTTATATTTAATTAAGACGCTGTTAAAATTACAGCGTGAATCAAACACTTCAAATGCTATTTAAAAAAAATGAACTTTAGGGTGGATTTATTAAATATAAACTCCCTCAAAAGTGTCTGTCCAAATAGTTGTATTTTTAAAATTACCTAAACCCTTAATTACTGGTTGTTGGCCACTGAATCAGGCACTTTTTTTGGGTCATATTTTATTACACCTTTCTAGGATGCGCACTTCCTGGTGTTCCGGGGTGGGTCAAGCTAACACAGGTATATCTGCTTTTCCATTCAATAAATTTTAAATTAAAAAATTTCAAGGTGCATCAAACACTTCATGAAACGTGCATTACTAGCTCTCCGACTACTTGGAGTTGGTTGTATATTTGAATCGCCTGACAACGACTTAGATAATGCTCTTGTCAGTTCATTATCGTCACCTTCATGACGTTTCTCTCCTCTATCCTGGCCTTTGTTTTCAAGCACGTTTTCTTCAGTCCTGTTTTCTCCATCCTCTTTTACTTCATCTACTTTTCTAATTTTTTTAATTAAATTTTCTAAAAGAAAAATTTTTTTAGTGTATTTCATAGAATCTAACTATTGTATTTGTCCTCATAATGGAGATTTCGAAAAATTTTGCTACCTCTTAACTCAGCTCGACGAGCTGATTTAAAAAATACATTTGGTTCAAAAGTTTATATATGTATTTGGGTCATTCCATGCCAAATCGACAAATTTTTTACCGGACCCCCTTCGATTTTGCTCAATGTTTTCTATCTTTTTCTACCCCCTAAAAGACATTTTTAGGAATTATTTTAGATTTTTATACCCAACCCGAAGAAAGTTACGATTTTTTGAAAAAAACCGCTCTTTTTTTTGTAACGGGGTAAAATTTAATTTATCATCAAGGAAAATCGTGATTTTCCACGGCTGGTCAGTTACCCGAGCCGTAACCCCGAATGAGTACCCGTTAGAGTTTTTCGACTTGTCGCCGGGTGCGCTAATTGAAGAAGCTCGGACTTCTGTCCCAAAATTAATTAAGTGGGGAGGCCATTTTCCGGAAGTTACCGAAAATGGACGAGCTAAAAATATATAACCACAGGATAGTAGCACAATCGAGGAGAGTCGGTCGAGCCGACAAGCTGAACGGACGCTCATCTGCCGTGAGCCTTATCCAGAAGACCGGAAACCAAGGAAAGACCAAGAGAAGCTAGATAGACGCCAAGGGTATCATCCGGTGAATAAGTGTAAAATTTAGTGTTAACATCGTAGTGCTGTGCGTAAATAAACTCTCGGCAGGTAAGCCAGAATTAATAAATCAATGAATATCGAGTATAAAATAATCAAAAGTGTTAATAACTCAGCGTCTCGAATAGAATGAATTCTCGGCAAGGGAAGCCAGAATTTATCGCAAAGAAATAAAGTAATAATTAACCTCGAGTTTGGTCGATTAAATTCTTGGCGGGAAAGCAAGAATTTATTATAAATAAATTAATTAATGATTGCGAAAAATTAATTCTCGGCAGGAGAGCCAGAATTAACTACTAAATTAATTGTTAATTTAATTTCTATATAATTTAATTCTCGGAGGGAATCCAGAATTAATTATTAATTTAATTTAGTATAATAAGAAATTAGCAATTAATTATAAATTATAAGAAAACTTCATTGAAATAATTGGTCAAGTAGAACTTATGAAAATTGAATTTGGATAAGAAATGCGTGAGTCAACTGCGAAGAACAGAATCAGAGTCCAAGAACAGGAGTCCAAAGTCTAATCATCGGCTTCACGTAAGTTTTCGCAGTATAAAAAAAGGAAAGTTTACGTGAAATGAAAACGTGTTGATAATTTAACGTATAAAATTGAAATATGATTTAATTGTGGAAAATTTATAATAAATAAATGTAGTGAATTGAGATTAATTAAAAAGAGTAGAAAAGGGTAATTCGGTATATCGTAAAACGTGTGTGTGTGAGTTACGTTCGATGAACAATTGAATAAATAAAAATGTGTGTGTGTGTGTGTGTGTGTGAAATAAAATAATTCCAGGGGAATTAAGTTTTAATTTAAGATCCAGGGGATCTGGCAAGTTGCCAATTTTATTTTAAAATAATTGATCCAGGGGATCAGGCCGGTGTTCAATTAATTATAAAGTCCAGGGGACTCAATTTTATTAAGGATCCAGGGGATCAGGCCGGTGGCCAAATTTATTGTAAGTCCAGGGGACTAAATAGTTTTCTTTTAAATAAATTGTTGTAATAAAAGTTCAGGGGACTAGTTAGGTTGTAAGAGTATAAAGTCCGGTGGACAGTAATATTATAAATAAATTATAAGTGAAATAAAACCCGGTGGGTATAATTGTTAAGTGATAAATAAAATTTGATAATTATATTAGTTAAATATTGTGTATAATTAAATTTAATTCCTCATCCTTCCTCACTCTCGTAAAATTCGAACACCCTGATTTTTAAAATTTACATCTCCGGTTCTGCAAGGCCGAGTCTTATCTTCCAGTGGCGCCCTTATTAAGATCAATTAATAAAGGGGCCAAAACATAGCAAGGTTGAAAATTACCCTGTTACATTTTGTTGAATCGCTAGAACTTTCGAAAATTGACCGATTAGGACCACACAAAATGGAAAATTTTCGTTTTTTAATATAGTTTAAAAAAAAAAATTCAGAAGCCCCGATCTATGAAATATATCAGTTTTTTCGAAATAACCGTCATTTTCTCGAAGTCCGAACCCTTGCATTTTTTTTTTTTACTCAAAAAAAACTTTAACTAATTCTGCAAAAATCTACGCTAGTTTCAAGATGTGCCGACAATCGCTTCTAACTTTTTTTTTTTAATTAAAAAAAAAAGTTTTTTCGAATTTGGCTTATTTTATGTGACTTTATTATGACATTTTATTGGCTTCCTCGTGACACTTCAGAAGTTGAGAAAAAAATTTTATTTGAAAATTTTGAGTGGTTATCGTCCGAAAAATTGTGTTTTTTACTTTCAAAAAATTAACGAAAAATCATTTTTTTCACTTTATGACTATTTTCTTCTCTCGTACCGAAAAATGACAACTTTCAAAATAAAGTAGGCTTAAAAATTCCCCCTAGCTGAGAAATAAAAAAATCGATTTAATTTTGAATATTAGAATCAAAGATAAGTTGTGAACGTGCGTTTCTGATTTTACGACTTGAAAATCGAGCGCAAAATCTAACAGATTCTACGGCCATCTATTAGAACAATTATATGTTAATTAACACTCCTCAGTCACTCGGGGCCATGTCAGAGGACCCCTAGATCAAATTCTACTGGAATTTAGACGACAGTGGGGTAGTTCCCCGCCTCCAAAATTAACATATAAAAGGGCCAGCAAACACTTGCTCGAGGACTTAGGCCCTGGCCATCACCTAGAGTGGACTGATGACGCTTAGCGAGGTCCCTACTCTAGCACCAGGACTCATTACAATTTATATGAGTCGGCCTAACGATAAGTTCATTATATCTAGTCATTTAGCCCAGTAATCAGTTCTATTTCGTTTAAGCTGTTACCTGAATTATTTTGTCTATTGAAACTTATATTTATATTAAAACTAAATTATTAATTTTATAAGTGATACTGGTTTTGATTCAAATTAATTAATTAAGGAGATTTGTGAGACTCCTTCGTCTGGTTAAAGAAAAACCAAATTTGATTACTGAGTGAGTGTGGTGGTTTGATATACATCTGCCCGTGAGAATTTTACTGAAGAGGATCGACATCGAGTCCAAGAAGCCCGCAACGAATCGGAGATCGATATCACCAGTAAGCCCACGTACAACCAGATAAGTCTAGACAAAATTGTAACAACCATTTTCTCTCTCTTCAACGTAGCATAATTTAATTAATTATACATTTTATTTCCCGCGTCTAAATAAATCTTGTGCATTTAATAAGGAATTAATTTCATACCGAACGCTAAATCTTGATTAATAAATTATGAAATAAAATTAATAAAAGGGGAAACTATTGTGTAAATAAAAGTTGAGATTTGGTTAAATAAAATTTATAATAGATAATTGAGTCTCTTTGATCAAATTTTCTTATCACCAGCGTTACTTAGAATAAGTTTATTTCAGCCGCGTGTCCGGTCAGAACGAGTCGACCTACAACCTGAGATCTATTTTCCCGATCTTCCGAACCAACAACAAAATTAATTAAAAGTTTACATTAATATTAAAAATTTAAATTTATTAAGTATAATCATTCGGGAAATTTCATTAACTGTGGTTCGTGGCTACTGGACACGAAGTAGCCAGGGCCCACCGTTATAAAGTGAAATGCTTCATATAAAATAAATTGACTAGAACAGATACAAAAAATCGGTCTGTCAGTTGACCCTGCGGGCAAGCCCGAAAACTTCCTGCAGTTTTCAAGCTCCTTGAGCTCAAAAACATTGTTGAGAATACATTTTCGAACTCTTCAAGCTCGAAAATACTTTTGTATACCTTTGTTTTTGAAAAATAACGTTTTTTACCATTTTTTCTTCAACGATATCTCTCGAACGAATTCACCGATTGCAACGGTTGAGGTGGCAATCGACGCGTTTTATTGAGTTCTAGAGCTGATCAAATTTTAAAATTGATTTATCGAGTCGTTTTTGAGAAATTTCAAAAAAATAAAAAAATTTTTTTTTTTTAATTCTTTCGTTCACGATTTCTCTTGAACGAATGAACCGATTTTGATGGCTGAGGTGGCATTCGACGCGGTTTATAAAGTTTTAGAGCTGATTAGATTTTGGAATCAATCCATCTAGCGAATTAAAAGTTATTCAAAAAAAACATTTTTGAAAAAATTTGATTTTTGAAACATCTCCGAACGTACCCTACCGATTAAGCTCAAATTTTCAGTGCTTATAGTAATTAACAAGCCGCGTCGAATGACACCTTGACTATCAAAATCGGTTCATCCGTTCAAAAGTTACAGAATATTTACATACGCACGTACGTACGTACATACATACATACATGCATACATACACTCGGACATCATCTTGAATTTAGTCAAAATAGCTTCCTAGAACCTCAAAACGTTGAAATTTGTTGGAATTTCGATTTTCTCAAATCGGGGTAAAAACAATAACTTCCCGAAATTTTTGAAAATCTTCGATTTTCTTAGCGGGAAGTTAAAAAATTATTTTTCATTTATTTAAAGGTATTAGATCCGAACTAGGAATTTATTTTAGAGTGCAGATCGTTCCTTTCCCCTCAATTATTATATGAATACTCATTTTTTCCGTCTCTCAATAATCTACATATACGTGATGAAAGTTTTTTTTTGTTCGCCAAACACGAGAAAACTACTAAATATATCGGCATAGGACCATGACCATTAGATGCGGAATTAATTGTTAATGGTTATAGGCTAATGATTGCACGCCTCATAATGCGATAAAGGGTTGAGGTAATGCATTACTCTCAACATGTCAAAGCCAAGCAATTTTCCAGATTTAAATTACCTTTGTATAATTTATTTAATATTTGTAAGGTAATACAAGTGCTCTATTATCAAGATAAATGCTCTTATTCTCACACCCGATGTGTTCAAAACATATATTTCCCTGGTTAAAAATACTGGTTGAAAAGAATTGAGAAGCGGTCACTCCATGCAAACTGTATATCTATATATACAAACAAAAGAATTGGAATTATTAAAAAGAATTCGAATTTCATCATTTTTAATTCTTTTTAATCAATATTTTTAAACAGGGTTTGTTTAATACTAAAAAAAAATCTGATTAAAAAAAATTTTTCGTGGACGTTCGGATGTCTGTGTGTGTGGATGTGCCACGATTACCCGAGTCAAAATTAAAAAGGTGATTTGAGCTTCCAAGTCCTACATGAGCATAAGGAGGTTCAAATTATCTTTTTAGAATATATATGAAGATCCATGTCTTAAAAAGGTGATTTGAACCTAAACGTGGTAACTTTGTCCGCTTTTACCAAGTTTAGGTTCAAATCATCTTTTTAAAAAAGTAAAATAAGCTTCCAGAGCCTAAATTTATAGATCGCCCGTATGAAAAAACCATATACTGTCGACAATATATAATAAAATATATGGTAAATAACTGAACATATATGGCGGCAAAATTATTAATATTGATCAATATATGATTAATCATATATAATAATTTATACGTTTAATATTATAATAATCCATATCATTTATAATATATGTGATTATATACATGTGATATTGTATCAAAAATTTTATGTCCGTTTTATATATTAATTTATAACGTAAAATATATGTTTCATATTATAAATTAATTTATAATTTCAATATTATAATAATTTCGATATTATTATGCATGTATAAATAATTAATAATTACACTACATCACTAGAGTAAAAAAAATATAAATAGTTGTAGTTATCATGTAACTACATAAAAATACTAAAAATATCATAGCTTACATCATATATCAATAAGTATATTAATCTATCATATATTTCAATACATATATTTGTGCAAATATATGTAAACATATATCTATATAAATATATATTTACATACATTTATACAAATATGTGTAAACATATATTTATATAATTATATATTTACATTCATAAATATTATATGTCAGTCATATAATTAAATCATATATCTTATCATATAATTTAAAGTATAGTATAAAATATTATAAGCAATACTTATAAGTTATCATGTGAAAAAAATATATTACCGATATATATGTTGCAAATTATAAAATCATATAATATTTCGGCAAAATTTTGTATATGGCTCAATATATGACTTCTTATAATTCCATATAATTTATCATATATTTTGAATTACACTAAAGCTCATATATTGCTTTTTCATACGGGCGAAAAAGACTCTCATCGGATCGTGAACAATTGGTAAAGAAACAGAGAGGAAAAGGGAGCCACTAATTAAAAATGGCCACCATGGTTGAACAAAATTTGAAATTTAAAAATTCCAAAAATTATTTCTTAGTAATAAATGTTTTATTGTGAGTTAAAGAATAATAAAATTTAAAATATTAATAATAATAGCTTAAGTTATACAAGTAGGCGTTCGAATAGAATAGTACTGTCATTCAAAATTCGAATTGAATAATTAGAGCCTTTGACTTATTAGTATATGATTAATTAATTATTTTATGTAAACAATAAATACAAATGATGTATTGGATAACGGAAACTGCCAAAGAAATTGAAAAAAAACTGCTGAAAAACAATCTGCTGCTGCCGGGATTCGAATCCAAGACCTAACGAATATGAAGCACAACCACCGCCGCACTGCTACTTGGATGCTCACGATCGGTTGGAAATATTTTTATGTATTTAGAACGCAGATATTATTATAACATAGAATCATGCTAAAGAATTGAGCTCATTTGAAGTTACAAATTAAAAGTATGGTAGGCCTTGGAGGGTTAAAACATCTTTTTAAAGAGATGATTCCCGGGGAAAATTATTAAGATCTGACCAGATATAATTATATCTGACTAGATATAATTATATCTGATCAGATAAAATTATATCTTGGCAGATCTATTTATATCTGATCAGATCTAATATTTAGACATGATCAGATCTCATTGTATCTGGCCAACCACCGCTTATATCCGGTCAGATCTAATCAGATATAATTAGATCTGGGCTAGATACAATGTCAGACATGATTATATCTAGTCAGATCTGCGTATATCTCGTAAGATCTGATCAGATATAACTACATCTGAACTAAATACAACATTTGACACAATCAGATCTTATTATATTTGCCCAGAAATAACCATGTATACGTCTTAATTTTATAGAAAATTGTTTATATTTGGTCAGATCTGCGTATATCTCGTAACATCTGATAAGATAAAACTGCATCTGCATTAAATACATTTTAAATAATCAGATCTCATTATATCTGCTCAGATACAATCATGTATACGTCTTATTTTTATAGAAAATTGTTTATATCTAGTCAGATCTGCGTGTACCTCGTGAGATCTGATCAGATATAACTACATCCGAACTAAATACAACACTTGACATAGTCAGATCTTATTATATCTGCTCAGATATAATCATGTATACATTGTATTATTATTCAAAATTGTTCATATCTAGTTATTTACACTCACGCGATCACATACGTGGGTCAGCACAGTAGATAGCATCAAAGACTTTGAATTGGAAGGATGTAGGTTCGAGCCCCGCAGTCACCGGGATTTTTTCATTAATCATAATCATTTATAATTCCTCTAAGTAATGTTCCTATTATATCAGATTTCATTTCGAAATGAATTGAAATTATCATTTTTTTTTTTTTCACAATTTAATATTTTTTTTAATAGGGATTCCCGGGGAAAAAGGTTTAGATCTGACCACATATAATTATATCTGATCAGATCTGGCCAGATCTCGTCAGATAGAGACAATTTAAAGATCTGTCCAGATCTACTTTGTCAGATCTGATCAGATATAATTATATGTGGTCAGATCTAAACCTTTTTCTCCGGGTTATGTCCTCCATGTGCTTCGTTAAGGGTATTGAGGACTTGAATAGCATTTTAAAATATATGGTAGACCATGGAGGGTTAAAATACCATTTTAAAAAGGTGATTTACTCCTCCATACGCCACTTTTAGGACATCGAGGACTTAAATAGCATATTAAATTTAGCGGCAAGTCCAACATCAAAAGAACTGAGGCTTTGGAGGCTCAAACTACTGTTTTAATTCTGACTCGGGAAAGTTTAGTGTCGCAATTGTTCAATCGATTAAATTTCATACGATTTTGTGGAATTATTCAATGCTTCGCAAAATTTGATATAAGATTTTGCAAATTTTACATCACAACAAAAAACTACAAAATTTGGTAAAACTTTATAAAATTTTATATAATTATCATTGAGGCCGACAAATATTGTTTCTATAAAATTTCATATAAGTTTATGGAGTTTTTTTAAATTTTATAAAAATCCATAATAAAAACTTATGAACTCTGTCTCTTCCGGCATTTTACTCTAAATACATCAATTAAGCATAAGACTTGAACTTTCGTGATGTGGACCAGTGAGCAACGTTCAGGACTACCAGCCAAGAGGAGCCGTGTTCGAACCTAGCAAACGCCCAGGAATTTAATAATGATTTAAACCTGACTCATATCTTACGTAAATGATGACATAGCGTAACGTCACTCAGACGTCAAATTTACGTCAATGTGTTTACTGAGGTATATATATTATCGTTAAAATTATTAATTAATCACTATTAATTAAAATTATAGTGTATGGAGGGTAGAGGTTTCTCTACCCTCCATATTGGAAAACACCAGACTGCACCAACCCGAGAAAAAATGTGTATATATAATCATACATAATTATATATAATCTTATATATATCCATATATAATTTTATACAATTATATATAATTATACATTATTGTATATGATGATATATAATGAAATATTTAAACGGAGAGTGTCATATGTAGCTCCATATATAATTATATATGATTATATATAATACTGTTCCGAGAAAGTTTTCTTATATATAATCATATATAATTATATGTAATGCAATACTCGAGAAAAAATGTTTATATATAATCATACATGATTATATATAACTATATATGATCATATATAATTATATATGATCATATATAATACAATATTTAATTTGTGAAATTATATAATGTTTCGCAAAATTTTATATAAGATTTTTTAAATTTCATATCTAAACAGAAAATTAAAAAATTTGAAGAAACTTAATAAAATTTTATAAAATTTTTTAAAATTATCATCGAGGCTGACAAATATTGTTTTTATAAAATTTCATATAAGGTCATGGAGTTTTTTTTAATTTTGTGAAAATCCATCACGAAAACTTATGAACTCTGTCTTTACCGGCATTTCACTCTAAATACATCAAATACATCAAGCACAAGACTTGAACTCTCGTGATGTGGTTCAGTGACCAACGCTCAGGACTACCAGCCAAGAGGAACCGTGTTCGAACCCAGCAGACACCCAGGATTTTTTCATCATTTACTACTATTAATTCTTGTTTCTGAATTTGTAATGCGTTCGCGCGGTACTAATCAAATCAAAAATTCGGTATTTTTTTTTTTTTTCAAAAATATTTTTTCCGGATTGATGATTTTGACATTACCCATAATTATATATAGTTATATATAATTATATATGAATATATTTGGCCATTTTTCATCTATGATTATATATAATCGAGTTATATATAATTATATATAATTTTATATGACTATATATAAAAATTTTTTCTCGGGTCATCGTAATTTTTTTTATGGATTGTAATTTTTCATTTGGGATAGCAAATTTTTAGTCATGGTTGTAATTACTATTTAATTTTCAGCGGCATTTTTCTCCGTGTAGTTAATAGTTTCATTTCCAATAGAGGCCATACAGAAATAAGAATGGTAAGTCGGCAGTAGAGAGATGTTTCAATGAAATTTTAAAAACATTTAGGTTTTATATCAATAGTAAGTTTCTCAAAGTTTCTGACCCCAATGTGACTTGGTTTTCGAAAAAGAAAAAGTAAAAACTAAAAATTCTATAATTATTTTTCTTCAGAATTAACTTCATCTATCGGTCTAAAATTTATATATTATTTTATCATATAAACGAATTAAAAAAAATAATAATAACATTGTTATTTCATGAGACTCATTCAGCAAAAAATCGCAATCTCTTTAATTTTTATTTAGTGTAGACTGAGAGAAAAAAATTTTTTTTTCGATCGTAAAGCACACACTGATGCTTCGCATCATGAGTCGTGCAAAACATTTTTATAGCATATGTATCGTTGCATCTTACGAAGAAAATTGTTGGTTCGATCATATAACAAAGTACTACTCCAACGAAGTATATTTTCTTAAAGTAATTATACAAATTGTAAAATCAAGAAAATACTACTTGGTTGGTGTATAACTCTATTACGATTTAACGATCTAATTGGTAGAATACACCGACCTAAAGTAAGTTTTATTTTTCTTAACGATACCTTAATGAGAAATTTGACAAATTATATGTGATCAAGGTTTTTTTTATTTTTCTTCTAGAAAACCTATCGAATAAAGAGTTTCAAACTATGTGCAACATAATTTTAAGATAATACCAGCATGCTCTAAAAAATTCGTTATTTTATTCTCCTGTAGACTTTGTTATTTTTTTGTAATTTTTTTACATTATGTTACAGAATTGATACATCTACATTTGTATGTTTGAAATTAATCCGTACCCTAGTTCAAAAACTTTTTTAATTTGCGGAACTAATTTTTATTCTCAAACTAATATTTTCATCACAAAGAATTTATTGTGAAGCTTTTTTAATTATTTTTGAAAAAGTAGAAACGAACTTTTTATCCGTCACAATTTTGGATTCTTGCAAGGAAATAACAATTTTGTTTTCTTTAATGTCGAAAAAAAAATTTCTGAGTTGCAAAAATTGAGTAAAAAGTTGCAAACACAAAATAAAAAGGATTTTAAGTATTTACATATTTAAATAACTTATGGTTATTCTTTTTTATTGGATAATGTCTAGATGCCGATTTCCGTTTTTTTTTTCCTGTAATTCCACCTCGTGCTCTTCTACTTTATTTTTTATTGTTCTCTCCTTCTTATCTGTGAAGGATTCAGTACAAATTAGTTCACAAAATCTTCATTGTATCGCCTTCCCTGCCGGATACATAACTAATTAATTAATATAAAGCAAAGCTTCCAGAAGGTTCCACAATTAATTTCCCTCTGTATTTTATAATTACCTGACAATTTCCTGCGGAGACACGTCCAGTTTGATCGCTGGTCCGTCCAACTGTGTAGCTTCTGGTGTTGTGCACTCACTAATAAAAATGTCCGTTCGCGACCCTTCGGCAATTATCGTAAATTTAGCGACTCCTCGAAAATTTCTAATTGGGTCTGGAGGACGAGCCCCCAAAATTGGCGCTCCCGGGGACAGTCGATAGACTAGATCACGGGGTTTATCACTTTCGGATCATTAACCAACCGCGGGGGACTTTATTCAAATTTGAATTTCAAAATTTAAATTTAAAAATTTGAAGTTTATTAAATTTTACCCTGTTGCAGATGAATATTTATGTATTAAATATTATTAATAAAGGGCTATATAATAGTTGCAATATAATAGTTGTAATTCTTCTGGAATAAATAGTATACTGTAGACTAGGATTCATTGGGATTGTACTGCTGTAGGAATCAGTTAGTAGAGACTCACTGTGGTAGTCGCCGGAAGGTGGCGTACAATACTTATGGATTTAGTTATATACTAGTCACATGATGTGTATCGTTTTATTTGATACTTGACATAATTCAGCGTTAAATATATTAAGTACCTTTATAGTTGCTTTTTGAAAAAAAAAAGAGTTATAAATTTGACTTACTATTTTCTTAAGTAAATTGAGAGTATCGTTAACTAAAAAAAAAAAAAAAAAAAAAGTTGAAATTAATTTGGCAGTATTGAACTATAATTGAAGGTGGAGTTGCAATTGTCTTACGAATATCCCGAGTCGAAATCTAAGTTCTGTTTTAGTTGTAATTTTTTCTCGACTTAATTCCAGAAAAATGTACGGTCAAAACAGACCTTGTGCTATTGGGTACTGTATCAGCGTACGTCTGGTTTAGTTGTAACTCGAGGAGTTTTGTCCCAATATACCGAGTTTACAACGAAACCAGACGTTCCCTGTGGGAAAACTCTCATAAATTCTGATAAGATATTGAATATTTTTTATAAGAATCTATGAGCTTCGAAAATATCTATGAGATTTAAGAAAATTTTCATATGAATTCTTATGAGAATCTATGAGTCAAAGCTTTTAATGTTTTCCTATCATGATTTCCGTACTAGATTTTAAAAGAATGAGTAAGATTTTTCAATTTATGAGATTTTATGACTCGAATTCCGCCAACGATTATAAGATTGAATAAGTACTTTCACTTCTATAAGATTGTTACAGTTTATTCTAATGTATCTTCAATAAGAATTGATCAGGCGAATTCCGATGTTATAATACTTACAAAATCTCAATAAGATTATTTTTTTATACGAAATTTTTAGAATTTATAAGTTTTAATAAAAGTTATGCTAGGAAATAATATCTTTTTGAATATCATAAAATATTTATCATATTTTATGAGGAAATATTTAACAAGTATTTCTTAGAAATTTTATCAGACTAAATCAGGAATCACATGGACAAATGCAGACCTTTTTCTCATAAAAATTTAATTTTAATTTTAAAGCTATGTGGTTTATGAGTTTTTGTAAGTTTTAGTTAGAAGGCTATTACTTATAAAATATTATGGAGTACTTATAAGATTTTATGAATAAATTCCATTCACATAAAATATTAATTTTATCAGATTCATTCAAAAATAATTCCTTAACTTTATTTTTTTTTATAAGAATTTACACCAAAAATACTAATATAATCACTTTTTCTTGTACTTTGAATATTTTAACTGTTCGGAGATATGGAGAAGGGGAAAGTCACCGGTGCTAGGCAGCAGCAGCGGGAGTAGTTCGGTGCTCGCCACGAGATCGCGCCTACGATTTGTAGTGTCCCTGTTAAGACATTTATTTCAGAAGTGTTATATTCCAAATTTCAATACGATTTTGTTCAGTACCCTTCTGTCATATGACAGAGCAACAAGTACCTTCTTGGATTGTACTATAGCATATCCTATAATACATCATGACTGTAATATTCAAGATTAATGTTTACTTGATCAATTTTTGATGAATAAATGAACTGTCTCAATTTCATAGATTTTTCGGGAATAGATTGCTGAGGATTTTCCGCGTAGATACTCATACAAATATTCTTGAGAATACATAATAAAAACTTTTTGAATTCATGCTAAAAAATTCAATAATTTAGCATATAAACCTTAATCAATACTAAAGAAACTGTAACTTAATTAATTTCATAAATTTTTTCATTACTATATGGAAAATTACTGTACTCACATTGATTAATCAGTATCAAATCTTATATGATTACTTCAGAAATCGTCTCATACAATCTTATTCATTTCCAAAATCTACGCAATTGTAAACTTTACATTTTTCGAAAACTTATAAATACTTATAATCACAAAATTACAGCTTCTGTTTCTTATAGATTCTGATCATTTAAATGAGAATTTAAAAAAAAATTTTTTTTTGATGCACCATCTATGAGAAAATAATTGTATAAGAATTTTTGAGATTTTTCGCGGACAAATACTGATCGTTTTCTTATAGCCAATTTTTTTTATGAGATTTTATAAGACCTTTTCCACAGGGTTGAATAATCATAATATTAAATATAATAAAAACAATAATAATGTTAATATTATTTCAGGTCGGAGGGCGCGGGTTCGAATCCTACTCAGGCCCATTGTTTTTTTTTTTTTTTTTAATAATATTACTATGATTAATAATAGCAATAAAAATAATAATTATTTCTTATAAAAAAAAATAAAGAAACTAAAAACACGTCAACACGTTAGAAGCGGCAGCACTGTTTTAA
Source organism: Microplitis deprimator (assembly GCA_964016945.1). NCBI lineage: Eukaryota > Metazoa > Arthropoda > Insecta > Hymenoptera > Braconidae > Microplitis > Microplitis deprimator. The sequence goes on from OZ024707.1 coordinate 14,905,744, forward strand.
TTATGAAATCATAATTATTATAAAATTATAAATACATAATGAAATAATTAAATTTGACTCAAATACAAAAAAAATTCTAACGTAGAAATATTTTTATTCTGAAGTTCCAGGAACTTCTGAAGGTAGGATCTGAAAGAGGCAGGATATCGATTAGATTCTATGACTTAGTAAACTCTTGCTATTAATTAACCCTTTAGAATCTGACCTTGAAACCCCACTCTTCGGTTTGGCAGAGCCTGATAGAATTAAAAAGAGCGCGAAGCAAATGTGACAGGGTCGTATTATAAGAGAAAATATTTCACCTGGGCGGGAAGTAAAAAATAATTTAATTTTTTATTTTTAATTTATTAAATAATCAATATCAAAGGACTTAAATTCAAAGTAAAAACAACATTTGGTTACATTATAAATATAGTTAAGTAATATTGCAATTACATAGCAATTTATAAAATTTTTTTAATTTTTCTAACCTCACTTTCGGAGACTATTTCCTCACGTCAACAATACTAACTACGACACTGTCGATGAACACAGCGCGAGATTCAAACGAGTGGAAGGGTACTCACAAGCACACTACTCCTCTCACATGTCACTCATACATACTCACGGGACTTTACGATTCGCGCTCTCCCCACTAGTCTCACACGTAGACGTTTCAAGATCCTCTGACTCATGTTATTAATTAAATTAAGATTACCGTAGAAAGAAATAATCGACGAAAAATCGCAACTCCCGGGATTTGAACCTATCACCTAACGCTCGCCAGTCTTATGCGCTAACCGCAACGCTACGCAACCGATATGCAAGCGAGAACTTTAGTAAGCTTATATAACCGAGTCGTAAGCCACGCCTCTACAAATGACAGTCCATTGGGTCGAATATTTAAGGGAGAGGAGATCTAAGACAAAAACGCGGGATATTTAGAAAAAATAAAAAAATCGAGCGACAATAGAGCACCATCAGCGCTTTTGTGCTTGAAATATGCAAAAAAAAAATAAAAAAAAAAATAAAATAAAAAATTTAACTGAAAATAAGAATTAAAAAAAAAAAATAAAATTAATAATATAAAAGGTGAATAGAAAAATTTATAATTAAAAAAAAACTAATGTTATTAAAAAAAAATTAAATAAAAATAATAATTAAAAATAAAATAAGCGATTGAGGTGTGCACTTTTGGATTTTTCAACTTTTTTAGTTTTTAGTATTGAGTATAGTATCCACGGGTATTATCATAATTATTGAATTGGGAAGAATCTTATACAATAATATTATTAATATTAGTAATAATTATAATTATAATTGTTTTATTATTATTATAATATTTTATGATTATTTTAATATATTATAAAATAATGATTTATTATTATTATTATTATTATTATTATTATTATTATTATTATTATTATTATTATTATTATTATTATTATTATTATTACTATTATTTAAAAAAAAAAAAAAGTGATTCAAAGTGAGACTCGAATTCGCGTCCGTAGATTTCAAAGACTATTTGCATACTCATTATTATTGTCTTTACTATTATTATTATTATTCTACGTCTGGTTTCGTTGTAAAAAATGTTGGAAAAATAATAACAATAATAAAAAGGCCATTCGGCAGCCGAAATGGAAGTAGATTTCTCATTATTTGATTATTTCAACCTTTCAAATAAACATTAATAACAAAATGAATCTTTTTTTGACATTCTCAAAAATTGTCAAGGTTATAAAACAAACAAAAAAATTCCCAAAAAATTCAAAGTTGAATGCAAAAAATTTAAGAATTGAGATCAGAAAATTAAAATAATTATCGTAATGGTAAGTTGAATATCGAAAATTGAAGTTAAAAAAAATCAAATTATCTATTAAAAAGAATTCTGTGTCTTTTACCATAGGATTGATAGTTAATACAAAATTAAAGAAAATAATTTGAATTGAAATTTAAATTATGATAGGTCTAAAGTCATACTTGAAATCAGTCATTATTACTGTTGATAAAACAAAATTGAATTTACACACTTGAATTAAGATATTTAGATTTTATGAGTGTTACACAGCAATAATATGAATTCAATTAGTTTCATAAATTTACCAATGAATACAGTAGTTAGGATTCTATGGAATCTATTAAAAGTAGGAGAACTAATGCAATAGCAAAATTTCATTTTAGAGTGGTAAGATAAAAAATTTTATTGGTCTAGACACATATATAGGCATGAAAATTAAAGCTTATTTGAAGAGCTATTAGATCAATTTTATAGAAAGTCGATAAGTTATAACATTCAAAAAATATCGAAGAAAGAATAAGTAAAAATATGAATTTATGACATTTTTTAAATTTTGGAATGCTATGAGCTCTAAACTAATCGACCGATTGAGCTCATTTTCCAACTAGAGCAAGGTAGTCACCCACAGAATACGTATACCAAGTTTCAAAGCGATCGGTATAAAATTGTGGTGGTAATCAAAGTGACAACCTGCATAAAATTAGTTTTTAAGATATTTAGTAAATTTATAAAACCCTTTATCTATTAGAAAAAGTGGTCAAATCAATGAGCTGCATAGTGATAATTAAAAGCAATCGAACGAGCTTTCAGATAGAACAAACGAGAATGAGCTATCTCTTTCCGTTTAAAAGTTACATCCAGTTAAAATGGCAAATAATTTTTTTTTTGAAAATTTTACAAAATTTCAATTAACCATAACTTCTAAACTTATTGGCCGAATTGGCTCATCTTCGAACTTATCCAAGGTAATCGTCCATAGAATAAGTATACTAAGTTTCATTATGACCGGTGTAGAATTGTGGACGCTATCGTTGGAGAACGGTGCGTTATATTATATATATATATATATATATATATATATATATATATATATATATATGTCGGAGGGCCAGCAGGTAGTGGATCAGGACTCTTAGTACCTGCATTATTATCACTATTATTTGCAGACATTTTTATTTAGTTACAAAATATTGGATAGACAACAAAACAATTATCGTTACACACAACATACCTCTTGATGATATTTCACAAATGATTAGAGTATTACAAATAATTTAAGTATTATAATACACAAAAAAAATATATCTTGGCGCAAGAAATTTTTTCTTGCCTCAAGAATATTTTTTGCAATTTTGAGTAAAAACGAAAATTTTTTTGGTTCAAGAACAAAATTTTCTTAAATTTAGTCATCTTGGCACAAGATTTTTTTTTTATTCAACCAATATAATATATGTTTCTTGAAGTAAGAAATATTTTCTTAAAGTGAGAAAAATAAATATTTTGCCCCGATATATAATCAATTGTCCGAAAAGTAAAATATTCTTTGTTGAAGAATAATTTATTTTGAATCGAGATGATTTGTGACTCGAATCAAGAATTAAAAGTACTCGACTCAATAGTAACAAATATCTTGGCTTAAGTATTTGTTGTGTTGCGGCAAGTCAGCGTAGACGTTTGAACCAACAGCAACTGCGCTCACGGCTCAACGCAAAAATTCTCTTGGGAAAGCTAACTGTACTATACTAAAGTGGCGGTAGTGTAGACTTTATATTGTACAGTGTGCTTACTAGATATAGGTAAAGTGAACGAACGTTCAGGAAATGGTCGGGTAGCATAACTGGTAAAGCTCTCGCGTGATGCCGAATCGGTCTGGGTTCGATTCCTACCATGAGCAAACAATTTATTTTTCTCAATTTGCTCATAAGCCATTTAATCGCGAGAGTTTATTCTTTATCCCCTCTACTGCTGTATTGTGATGTTCTGAATATACACATACACTTTCCTACTTGACATCATTTAATATTTATATTAGGTTAAATTCACTCAAAAATATAGGTCGATATATTTTTTTAAGTAGAGTCATTTATTTTTTTGAATCGAGACTACGTTTTTTTTAAGTCAAGAAAAAAAATCATCAATGGGAGAATTTTATGTCTTCCGTTAAGTAAATATTTGCATGATTCAAGAAAAGTTATTTTATTAAGTGAAGATTATAATTTATTTTAATCAAAATTAAAATTTTCTCATTCCAATAGACCGTTGTCTTGAGTCGATAATGTAGTTTTCTCAAACTGAGAGTAAATGTTCTTCTGCCACGCAAAAAAAGTTCTTGGTTTGAGATATTGATATATATTGTGACAATTTACTATACTCACCAACCAAGACAGAAAAATATCTTATTTTGATAGTTTTTTTTACTTGGTTAGAAACAAAATAAATTTGACTTAAAATAAATATTCTTAAGCCAAGATTATTCTACTTGAATTAAAATTTAATTATTCTTGATACAATATTTTTATGATATTAGTCGAAGAAAATGTTCTCGGATTAAAAAAACCCAATTACTAAGCCCAAGAATAAAAAAATGAAGGCAAAAATTATTTTGGGCCAAGTCAACCTTTTTTTCTGTGTATGTTATAAACTAAGATTAACGTTACACAATATTAAATATTCACTAAAGGCTAAATATTACAATAACTATACTCAAATAACTATATGGATTATAATAATCAAGTAGTATAACAGTAGTCACTAATTTGATGTACAACTCAATCGTAGAGTTAACAAAATATGCACGACAGTAAAATTAGACTTGAGAACGAATACACGGTCAGCAGGATACGAGGTGCTCTTGACTCAAGCTCAAACAGAAGTGTCCCCCTAATTGCACTCTGAACTCTTACTCTCAAAAACTACTGTCTTTACCTGCAAAACCCAAATACCAACTCTATTATTCTATATCGCACTATTTTACTATCCTCTGACCGTGGCTACGTTTGGTGAGCAGATGCTACTCCAAGTCTAAGCCTACCGTCATAAAAATATTTTACAGCAAGCTTAAAAAAATTTCCCAATCCGATTAAGTTGTAAAACATTATTGTTAAATATCGTTGCTTAAACAAAATATAAACTAAAATGTAGTTGGGACTTTCCAAAGTCTCTGGAAAAACCCAGTTATACTTTTATCTCCGACATATATATATATATATATATATATATATATATATATATATATATATATATATAAATACATATATAAACTTTTGAGCCAAATGTATTTTCTGACTCAGCTCGTTGAGCTGAGTCGAAATGTAGCAAAATTTTTCGAAAATTCCATCATGAGGACAAATACAACAGTTAGATTTCTATGAAATCTACTAAAAATGTGGGTAATGTTTACGGTCAAAACAGATCTCAGAAGGCCTATTTTAACCGTACTTTCTATCCAGACCGTCTTTTACGGTCAAAACAGGCGTATTCTAAGGCGGTAAATCGAACTTCAAAGGATTTGGAAACTTCTACGGTTAAAACGAATCTTATATTTCGACTTGGGATGCAACAGACACCAAAGTAAAAGATTTAATCGTTAACTCTCATTCCTATGAAAACCTAGGAATGGATAATTACTATAGTAAAAATAATATTAACTCTGAATAAAATTAATGTTTATTGACAACGATAGTTATAATTAACAAAACATTCCCAAGTACGCTGGCTCATATCAAGTCATTAGCGTACTCGACAATGAGATTCATACCAGTGTTGCCAGAACGTGCGATATTTTTACCCCTTCCCGTGGTGAAATAGCATGGAGTGTAACGGCAGGAGGGGGTAAAAATATCGCACGTTCTGGCAGCACTGATTCATACGTCGTTGAGGACATTGTTGTTTCAGGTGGAACGTTGATTTAAACGGTCAGTCTCACTTAATTTCGAAAATAATTCGGAAGGATTGTCGCAGTTACAATTTTACTTGGTGTGCATTGGCGTAAGATACGGCAAAGGATTATTACTTTGCTTGGAACTACTTCTCTGAGCAGCCTCAGGGATTGTAAGAGGATTTTACTTCTATGAATAGTAGTTCTTGGAGATGCACCAACGCATGGACTTGCGGTATCATGGGTGATCACTAAGTGCTGATAGCACAGTGATCAGTAACCCAGAATGAAATTTTGATGGTGAGACACTTAGGCCGTTGAGCGCTTTAAGTTTGTTTCAGGTAAAATATTCAGTCATATCGTCAACAATAATCTTATCTGGTGTGAACTTGCGTGGAATATTGCAAAACAAAGCTAACTTGTGTGAGACTACTGTATCAAAAAAAAATAGAAGACTGCAGATCATTTTAGCGCAGTAAACGGCAGTATTCGGAGGCACGCGACGAATGGATTCGCGGGTTTACATAGAAGCACCGAGTAGTCAGTAATCCAGAAAATCGTCAATCTCAAGGGAGATTGTACCCCAGGTAAGGATCAACTACACTAAGGCGGGTACCTTGAAGTGGAAATATCGGACTATACTTGCTCTGGTATCAGAATGACTTCGAGAATTGCGAAACATCGTGAGGACGATTTGCGCCGATTGGCGGTGATTCTCGAAGACTTAAGACCTATACTGCGAAAAGTCGTAAGATACGATCTGCACCGGTTGGTGGCGGTTTGAGAGAGGCAAGGTTGCACTAGAATTGCGAAAAGTCGTGGAGTACGACCTGCACCGGTTGGTGGTGGTTCTGGAAACGGGTCTCTAGGACTGCTAAATTTGGGTCTAGAGACTGAGTAATCGAAGGAACTGCGAAAAGTCACACTTTGTGTGACCTGCACCGGTTGGCGGTGGCTCGGGTGACTGTAGAGTTTTGATGATCTGGCAACATAGTAATGTTGCCGAGGTCAGCGAAAAAGACGCATGGTGCTACTCGGTAACCGCCGATTAGCCACACATGACTTTAACATGTTGCACAAAATAAAGGCAGTTGGATTGCACTCACAGCTGCCCATTTGTATGTTGTGTTATTACTAGAGGACAATCGCTAGTAATCACTGACAGATTCTGTGAGGCTGAGGAAAATTCCTTGGCTCCGACATGAATGGGCAGTGACGGCGTCTAAAAAGGAGATGGATGTCACTGAGGCCCAAGCATGTATAGTTGGGTTAGCTGTATGCTATTCGAGAGATGGGTCCAGCATGTGAATGATGTGCACGATATTATAGAGTTTTATTATATGTTATGAATGCAGACAATGTTTTATCCGGTTTTAACGGAAGAAATGGCAGCATGATATTTCATGATAATATAACAGGGGTACTGCTACACTAGTCGTCCTTTTTAAGGGCGCCACTGGAAGTATTAAACGGTCTTCCAGAACCGGTTCTTAATAATCAGGGTCGGTGTAAAAATTAATTGTAAGAGAAGGAAGAGGAAGGATAATTTTATAAATAAATTAGATTTATTAAATATGACAATTTTTAACTTTTATTTAACTTATAAACCTTTTAACCTTATGACTATAAACCTTTTATAAACCTTATAACTTTATTGACCTTGTACTTTATAAACGTTTGTCAATTACCTTTGACGACTTAACTTAATTAATTTAACTAGCCAATTACCATTGACAATTCACACACAGACACGCACTCAACTTTTAATTTGCCAACTACCTTTGGACTTTATTTTAAAATCATAAATTAATTAAAAATCGTTTTACCTGACGACTACTTATTAATTATTACAATAAATTTTATTTAAAAACTGATCTCCGCGATCTATGCACGCACACACTCACACGAGTCTCCTGGACTTTTATCCACACAGACTGAATTTAAAATGGCCGTTCCCGCCACAATAATTTAATTAATTAAAATTTAGAAAATATTTATTATTAATTAATTAATTTATTTTTATTCTGTCTTACTAATGATTTAATTAATTTTAACTTTAACACTAAACCGTAAATTCAGTAATTTATAATCCGAGTTTTTATCAGTAACTAACAGCGACACTTTCACCCGATTCTTACTCGACCCAAAGTTCCGCCATCTTTATTTCTACTGATTTACTTCTTTCTTTACGATATTTATTTTTCCTTATGATAATTTTAATAATGATAATTTATTACTTAATTTTATTTATTAATCAATTTTATTTATTAAATAATTAATGTGTCTCGGACAATTTAACTATTTTATCAACCGTTTATTAATTTATTTCTCAGTTTATTTATTACTGGAATTTATTTTAATTATTTTAACTAATTTAAATAATTTAAATATATATTTTAATTAATAATTAATTTTACACGGGCTAGACCACGAAATTTCTGGCTTGTGCTTCGCACAATAGGCCTAGAAATTTCTACGACGCAATAATTGCGGCAATGGCCTGGAATTATGAACGACGCCCTGGATCCGGCTAATGGGCCTGGATCCGGTTAGACAAACGTCTGACTTAATTTTTATTTAATAAATTTTATTAACTAATTAATTGACAAACGCCTAGACGTGGATTACCCCGACGAACGACTAAATATTTATTGAATTAAATTAATATTCTGGCTTAGGCCTAGAAAATTAATTTAATTAATACCTGAACTTATTTTCTGATGCGTTTTCTTGTCCTTGAACGGTGTTTTCGTCTCGTCAGGTCCTTGGTCTGTCGTTCCCGTTCTTCTCCTCAGTCTTTCTTCGTGCGTCGTAACCTCCTATCTCTCGCTATATCGCCTTTTTTGTCTCCTTATCCTTGTATATTCTCCTTCACCTGCTTTTCAGATTAATTAGTATAATGTTATGAAGATACCGGCTAATGGCTTGGTATCTATGAATAAGTACAATAATCGCTTGGTTCCACAAAATCAGAATCCAAGTCTGAAATAATTAATTACCTGAATTGTTATGCGTCCGGTGGGTAGCCCGATCCGTCCGGTTGTGTTATTCGGTCACGGTTCACCCGGCACTTATAATTGTGCACCCACTCGTCCGGATTCGGCGACTTCCGGAAAATTTGTTAACTCCTACTTACGACTAAGTGGGACTGACGGACATACCCCTACGATTTCTGTACGGGACGACAGTCGCACTCTACCCCGGATAACCCTGGGGTAGTAATAGTTTTTATCGACGGCTCTTATAGAAGAGAGTAACAAAATTTAACGTGGAAAATTCAAATTTTCCCTGTTACAATAAATTACACTGAAATAATACTAATAAAGTATGAATTAATTTTCTAGATCAAAAGTAAAAACAGAGTTGAGGCGCAGTTGTGAAAACACTTGGAGCTTCAATTGACAATTTGCCGCGAGGACGCGACCATCATCAGGACGGCCGACTGTAAGCTACTCTTTCCTGAATACCAGGCCTTTTGCTCGGTAGGCATCTTGAGGCCTGTGGCCTCTGACGTCAGGAGCTACCCCCAGCCTGTGACGAGGTTCACCCCCACTAGAAAAGGGCGAGATGGACATCGAGGCGGACGAACAAGAAACATTCCGACGGGGCCTTCCGAGAGAACTCTACGTGACGTCATCTAACTGTCCTCACCCTTACCCTTATTATATCACTATTGTTAACGGTCCGTATTATACGATTAGTTGACGGGTTTAATTGTTAAATAAATAATTGGTTCTATCTACTAGCAAGTGAAATATATTTGAAGTGTCCTTCTTACATGAGCCTATATATGATCATACAGAGGCAGATATAATTCAGGTCTGATCAGATCCAATTATATAGACCTAAATATAACTTTATACATAGTTCGAGACATAATATATTGGTCAGACATGATCCGATCAAATTATATATAACGTCATGCATAATTATATATGGAGGTAGATATGATTATATATAATCTTACATAAATTCATGTATAATTATATATAATTAGGCAAAATCATTTTTTCCCGGGTATTTAATTTCACATTAGTATTTTATTCACTCTAATTCTCTTTTGGAAATCATTTAGCATTTATCATCACTTTTAGTATTTTTTATTTAACTGACAACACTATAGAATACAATTATAAATGATTATCGAACTGACACTGATTATTAAAAATGGATGCTGATTTACCCGATCTTTTAGACAGTAGGGCAGTTTCTTTCTGTTTTAATTTCATTATTTACCGCTAGCGCGTGTGAGCGCCCTTGACATATCTTAATAATGGGCGTGTTTGGCCGAACTAAGTCCTGAGTAAACTGTTATGTCCTCCTCTAGTGAGTAGTGAAGGAGTTAGCTCGCGGTTGATAAATAATCGGCTGAGGGTCGATTCGCCCGGGAGTATTTGAATACTCAGCTGTAATACGATTGGGATTAAAAGAGAGTATTTTATTTAGTGAACTTAAACTGATTTTACTGTTAGTTGAAATGAAAGATAATTATTAGTATTAGTTTAATCAAATGTATTTTATAATGCAAGTAACTAATACATAACATCCAACTCATTCGTAGCACTGAGTAGATCTAACTTAACATTATTTCTCGTTCTAACAACTATTTTCTAAGGGGTGGAACCAACGGAGCCTTCTCTCGTAGTGGTGGTGGCAAACTGGGTCCCTTATTGGTCTCTTAGCTATGACGTCAATGCTGGATTCCGATGTAGGAGGACTTCTCTCTCTGCTGCAGTGAGGCCCTTCCCCTTGCTTTCCAGACGCATTGCCAGATGTTGCTTTACCCCCGTAGACTGGGTTTCTCCGACGGTAGTTTATTTTACAACTGGATTTCCCCAGTTGCCGACGCTGGAGTTTTTACGATTTTATTACGGTTCCTTTAATCGGCTTAAATGTCCAAACATTTTTACATGTTTTACTTCAATTTAAGGGATTATAACAATTTCAACTATTCCCTGCTTTAAAGTATATTATCTTAGAAATATACAAATACTTAAAAATAAATATAATACTTCTCGTAGACTCGGGTTTTCTAAATCTTACATTTAGACTTAAATATTTATATTCTTTTACAAAAACTTTTCTTGAGTGACCAGATAATAAATTATTTGAGTCTCTATTGTTAGCGGGGTTTTCCCAACAAATATTAAATTAAATAGTTTTCTTTTTAATTTAAATTCCGCGGTATTTATTGATATAATTAAGACTCGCGTAGTGGCGCCTACATCACGCTGCTGCGCCGTGATAGGACATCACAAAACTTAGTAAGATTTAGTATAGTAAAAGCATATTTACTATACTAAATCTTACTAAGTTTACTCATTACTTAGTTCGGCCGAACACACCCAATAAGTATGATATCTTAACTATTAAGATATTATATTTGCGGGAAATTTAGGTAGCTTTATTATTAAGAAACATTGGTTTAAATAGAACCGCAGTTTTAATTGAAAGTAACCAAAATATCTATTCAATATTAAGTGATATTTAATTGAATAGAATAGATTACTCAAGTATATGATCTATTTGTCTTGAATACTCTAAAATTTTGTCACTGTTTAAATTATGACTATATATATTTATTGTCAATAATATATCTTTAATATAAATAAGATCTTATTAAAAAGTACCAACTCCATCAATATATTTAATATAAAGAAATTGTTTTTTCACACAGAAAAAAAGGATATCTTGGCGCAAGAAATTTTTTTTTGCCTCAAGAATATTTTTTGCAATTTTGAGTAAAAACGAAAATTTTTTTGGTTCAAGAACAAAATTTTCTTAAATTTAGTCATCTTGGCACAAGATTTTTTTTTTATTCAACCAATATAATATATGTTTCTTGAAGTAAGAAATATTTTCTTAAAGTGAGAAAAATAAATATTTTGCCCCGATATATAATCAATTGTCCGAAAAGTAAAATATTCTTTGTTGAAGAATAATTTATTTTGAATCGAGATGATTTGTGACTCGAATCAAGAATTAAAAGTACTCGACTCAATAGTAACAAATATCTTGGCTTAAGTATTTGTTGTGTTGCGGCAAGTCAGCGTAGACGTTTGAACCAACAGCAACTGCGCTCACGGCTCAACGCAAAAATTCTCTTGGGAAAGCTAACTGTACTATACTAAAGTGGCGGTAGTGTAGACTTTATATTGTACAGTGTGCTTACTAGATATAGGTAAAGTGAACGAACGTTCAGGAAATGATCGGGTAGCATAAGGGTATGACGCAAATTACCCAGTGTGCATATTGCCCAAAACTAAAATAGGTTGGTATCACTAGCGTCAAAGCAAAACAGGAATTCTGTTTTATCATGCGAACTCATCCGCGCTACCCGGAAATTATTTGAATTTAAAATTAAAATAATTGGGCAATATGATCACTTCAAATTACCCAACATTAGATATACTAAGCGATAGATCTACAACTTTTTGGGCAATTTGCACTATTCAAATTACCCAACATTAGATATACTAAGCGATAGATCTACAACTTTTTGGGCAATTTGCACTATTCAAATTACCCAACACTAGATATACTTAGCGATAGATCTACAATACTTTGGGCAATTTGGACCATTCAAATTACCCACAAATAGGTTAGATTTGTATTAGATCTATAGTATTCGGGGCAATTTGCTCCATTCAAATTACCCAATCAGCTATTACACCAATTAGCTCCGTTGGGCAATTTGCACCATTCAAATTACCCAATCAGCTATTACACCAATTAGCTCTGTTGGGCAATTTGCACCGTTCAAATTACCCAATAATAATAAAATTCAAATTATTAATTTCGTGAAGTGATTTTTCTGTTAGAATAAGTGGAAACTCGTTTTTGTATCTGAACTGTGGAAAATATTTACAACAAAAGTACAATATAATGGAAAAGGTAATTATATTTCTTTTAATCAACATCCTTTTTTGTGAACAAGATTTTTATATTCATTTGTTTTTAAAAATTTCGATTGGTTTTTGTTTTACAAACAAAAGACGATTACTATATTTTATTCGGCGTCTTGGATTTTACTAACTAGCTGAACGTGATTATTGTAGTGTAATTTATTTTACTTTTTTAAACGTCTTAAAAAACCAATTGTAATTTTAATTATAAAAGTATTGTTATAATAATTATGGTGTTTAAACGTAAAATTCGAGCAGGAAATTCAAAAAATTTCGATGGATATACATATAATATCCATTCTTCTGCTGGGCTTAACTGCTGGTATGTATATGATATTATAATACATTTTAATTAAAAAAAAAATAATCATTTTGTAATTAAAAGTAAGTTAAATTTTTTTTTTTTCTTTCATTTAAATAGCATTTTCATTTTTATCTCTCTCGCAGCAATAATTTTTTTTTTTTATATTGTAGGTACGTTAGATGCAATCAGCGGTCCAATAAAAAAAGTCCTGGTTACGGATGTCCTGGACGTGGAAAACTGACAGTTTTCCCTGATGGGAGGGAGGAGATCGTCGTTTCGAAAGTTCACAGGCGAGAATGTCCACGTGAAGAGCACGTTTTACCCATTCACGCATTTAAAGTGGACATCAAAAATCGCGCAAAGACGATGCCACTTTCAAGTACTTTATCAGCAGAATACGACTCTCTCATTTCAAGGTAAGTTATCGACAACAACCCTTGATCTCCATCCACAAAAGCTTCCATAGAATCCACTCAAATGGGTTAAAAACAGCATGGAAGCCAATAGACGTATTGGTTCTATGCGATTTCTGACTACTTTGAATAGACTCTATGTGAACTTTTGTATAGGAATAGTCTCCTTATATTTTAGCTTATTATTAGTCTTCATACAACTTAATTTATATCTTATATTTAATTTTTTTCCCGCTTAAAAAAAAACAATAGATTCCCATAACTCTATGTTTAAGGTCTATACTTGACTATAGTACTATCTCATTGAACTCATTCATTTTCATAAAACCTCTATGAAAATTTATGAGAATCTATTGGACATTATGAAAGTTTTTAAAGAGAGTTATGAATGTTTTTTTTTTTTTGTTTATCAACAGACACTCTTTAGCTGCGACATTAGTCCCTTACTCCTCTGTAAGAAGTCAGATGGGTCGGGATTTTCGAAAAAATTTGCCAAATAACTTTGTAAGCTTTTTAGCATACAAACATTTTCTAATGTCACCGCAAGCCCAACTACATCTTCGATACCAAATCGAAAATGAAAAAAATGAAATCATGAAATTTCATGTTAAAATGGAAAGCTTTGGGACCAGCTTTAATGAATGTTTAGCCTTTTTTAGTCCTAAATTTATAAAGTACTTCGACAATTCATCACAAATGAATGTTGATGGTACGTTCAGATTCAAACCAAATTTTCGCCGTAAATACCTGAATCCTTATCAGCTTCTTATATTTTCTGGTGATATTTGTGGAAAGGTATAAAGATTTTGAACTGATCCTTAACTAAAAACTCTGATTGAAAAATTCTAATTGGATTCAATCAAAAATTTTGATTTGACTATCGATCGGTTTCACTCAGAAAAATGATCGATAAAAATTATTATGTCTTGATTGAATCAAATTGAGTTTCAATAGGATTCAAATGGAGCTTTTAATCAGGTTTAATTATTTTTTTATATTCAATTATTAATTTAATGATTTTTTAGATCTATCCAGCAATATATGTGCTAATGCCGAATAAAAAAGAAATTACTTATCAGCAAGTATTTAAGGCTGTACAAAGTACAATTGCTCCAAACTGGAGACCGAAGTACATAATTTCGGACTTTGAGAATGCAATTAGCAATGCAGCTCAAATTGCTTACCCTACCTCCACAACATTGGGGTGTTTTTTCCACTATACGCAGGTAAAAAATAATTTAAATCATATGCACCTTTTTTCTTTGTTCACAGAAAGAAAATTATGCGAATGATTCCTATATTTATATTGGTATTGAATGATACCTTACTTAAAAAATGATAGATTCTCATAACTGTATATGCATAAGGTCTATACCTAAGTATATCACTTTCTTATAGAATTTATTCATTCTTATAAAATCTTTGTGAGAATTTATTGGATTCAGGATGGCAATGATTCCCATAGTTTTCTCTTTCTGCGCTGTACTAATTATTGGAGTTTAATCATTTTTCCAAGGCCATACAAAAAAATTGGAAGAAACACGGCTTGAAACCGCTTTCTGATTCTTCTCTGGCGGCTCAGTGCATTAAAATGCTTTTCATGGCATTACCATTGGCTCCGGCAGCTTGGTTACCTAAATTATTCCTTAAAATAATTGATTTGATACCAAGCGACATGATTTTTAAATTAAATACTTTTACAGCTTATGTATTTAATTACTGGCTATGTAAAGTAGATCCGAAGAAAATATCGGTGCAAGGAAATAAAATTTTACGGACAAATAATCCATCAGAGGCCGTAAATAAGTCCTTAAATTCTTTGTTAGGCGCAAAAAAAAAACCTTCACCGATGTTTTTTACTCGTAAGTATACTGTCCTCAATTATTTTTATAAAATTATTTTTTAGTGCTGCTTATTCATTGCTTGTTTACTAATAAATATCATGTTAGGAGCTCTACTACAATTTCAAATAAAGCAGCATACGAGAGTTATTGCCACCACAGAAAATAATAAAAATGTGCACTTTAATAACACCCACACTCCGAAACCTACTGAGACACATAGTAAATTACAGAAGTATTGGTCAGAAGTGAAAGACGAGAAAATCACCATCATCAAATTTTTCCAGCTTGTATCAGATTTGATAAAAAATGATAAGAAACCAGGTACTATTAATATAATTTGGATAGCTTCTTGATAATTTAGTAACTTTTTGATCTAATAATGCGTCTAATCTTTTTTATATTTTGTAGATCCAATCTTATTACAGAGTTCCTTGAAAGAATTCGTGTATTGGGGTCACATCGAGCAGAAATCTAACACCATCCATCAATACCTTCATGGAGTTGATAACTTATCTGCAAGTGTGGTGGAAATATTAAAACAACTCACTGCAGATGAGCTGTTTAAATGTAAGTTAACTTTAAATATTAAATATTCAAAACTAAAAATATGATTTTGCTTTTGTTTGTTTATGTATCTCTTAAAATAAATTCTTATCAAACGTCTCAAATGCGAAGCATTAAGGTGGGATTTACTGTCGAGTATCTACCGTTTCGAAAATGTTGGCATAAAGTCATTTCAATTACTCAAAAAATTAGTTGATTGTGTAGTTTTTAATTACTCGAATTATTCAAATATAGTTTCATTCTAGAATCAAATATTAGTTTCAATTGTTTGTTATTTTTTACAGGTGTTGATGAAGAAGGGATCGGAGAAATCCAATTTAATATTCCGACGCAATATACATTAGATTTTGGAAAATTTAAAGAGTTAATGTGAAATTAAAACCGGAAGCTTATATATATGTATTTCCTGTATATGCATATTTATGTATATATTTATATATCTATATATTTTTAATTAAGAGAGTGAATAAATGTAAAATAACTTTCAAGATAATTTTTTTTTATTAGAAATTAAATAGAAAAAATAATAAAATATTTTTATTTAAAATGAAGATACATTTGCGTTACTTGTTTTTATTGTATGACAAGTAATATATATATATATATATACATGATTTATGATTTTTGTTTGTTTCTATTCGAAATTTTACAAAATGATTGTCTAAATCATTTTGTTTCACTAAAAAAATAGCATAATAAATAAATATATCAATAACACATAAATACTATTTTATCATATTCAAATCTTGTATATAAATATATATGTATATATATAATTGTCTATCGATCAAATCGTTTCCATAATTTCAATAATCATAGAATATTTATTATTATATAATTAGGTCAATAAATAATTTTTTTTTTAAATTAAGCATTAAATTATTCAATATTATTAATATTTGATTAAAATAGAATCATACAATTTTATTATTATTGGGTAATTTGAATGGTGCAAATTGCCCAACGGAGCTAATTGGTGTAATAGCTGATTGGGTAATTTGAATGGTGCAAATTGCCCAACGGAGCTAATTGGTGTAATAGCTGATTGGGTAATTTGAATGGTGCAAATTGCCCAACGGAGCTAATTGGTGTAATAGCTGATTGGGTAATTTGAATGGAGCAAATTGCCCCGAATACTATAGATCTAATACAAATCTAACCTATTTGTGGGTAATTTGAATGGTCCAAATTGCCCAAAGTATTGTAGATCTATCGCTAAGTATATCTAGTGTTGGGTAATTTGAATAGTGCAAATTGCCCAAAAAGTTGTAGATCTATCGCTTAGTATATCTAATGTTGGGTAATTTGAATAGTGCAAATTGCCCAAAAAGTTGAAGATCTATCGCTTAGTATATGTAATGTTGGGTAATTTGAAGTGATCATATTGCCCAATTATTTTAATTTTAAATTCAAATAATTTCCGGGTAGCGCGGATGAGTTCGCATGATAAAACAGAATTCCTGTTTTGCTTTGACGCTAGTGATACCAACCTATTTTAGTTTTGGGCAATATGCACACTAGGTAATTTGCGTCATACCCTAGCATAACTGGTAAAGCTCTCGCGTGATGCCGAATCGGTCTGGGTTCGATTCCTACCATGAGCAAACAATTTATTTTTCTCAATTTGCTCATAAGCCATTTAATCGCGAGAGTTTATTCTTTATCCCCTCGACTGCTGTATTGTGATGTTCTGAATATACACATACACTTTCCTACTTGACATCATTTAATATTTATATTAGGTTAAATTCACTGAAAAATATAAGTCGATATATTTTTTTAAGTAGAGTCATTTATTTTCTTGAATCGAGGCTACATTTTTTTTTAAGTCAGGAAAAAAAATCATCATTGGGAGAATTTTATATCTTCGGTTAAGTAAATATTTGCATGATTCAAGAAAAGTTATTTTATTAAGTTAAGATTATAATTTATATAAATCAAAATTAAAATTTTCTCATTCCAATAGACCGTTGTCTTGAGTCGATAATGTAGTTTTCTCAAACTGAGAGTAAATGTTTTTCTGTCACGCAAAAAAAGTTCTTGGTTTGAGATGTTGATATATATTGTGACAATGTACTATACTCACCAACCAAGACCGAAAAATATCTTGTTTTGATAGTTTTCTTTACTTGGTTAGAAACAAAATAAATTTGACTTAAAATAAATATTCTTAAACCAAGATTATTTATCTTGAATTAAAATTTAATTATTCTTGATACAATACTTTTATAATATTAGTCGAAGAAAATGTTCTCGGATTAAAAAAACCCAATTACTCAGCCCAAGAATAAAAAAATGAAGGCAAAAATTATCTTGGGCCAAGTCAACCTTTTTTTCTGTGCAGTATACTCGATAGCATGTAAATGAAGTGCAATTTCTACTAATAGCATAGTAAAAATTTAGTTACTGGTTAGATGTTCATACAGTGCCAAACTTTATGGATAATTTTTACTCAAAAATTCTCTGCATGCATAAGATTCATTAAACCACTTAATGGTTTCTTAGGTCGAAAAAATGATTTGAATTTGACTTAAATGAATACACAGAAAAAAAAACTATCTTGGCTGAATATAAATTTTCTTAAGTCAAGAAAATTTTTGGGTCAAAGGAGAAAGGCCAGAATTTTCTTCAATCAAGTATTAAATTTACTTGAATTTTAAATCTTGCGGCAATAAATCGTTTCTTAATCCAAAAACTCTTTTAAGATTGAATTAATATACTTATTTATTAATTCAAGATACTTGATTTTCTCAATTGAAGAAAAATTTTATTTATCCAAGATTTGCTATTTACTTGTATTAAATGTGAACTTATTTATTCGAAGTTAATACATTTATTAATGTAAATAATTTTTTTTTTTAAACAAGAACCTAGCCGGGAAAAAATGATCAGACCTGACCATGCCTGTTCATGTATGATCAGGCCTGAGGTAAGACATGATCAGGCGTGACCATACCTGTCCATGACTGTTCATGTCTGAAGCGTTACATACGCTCAGACATGATCATACCTGTCCATGCCTGTTCATGCCTGAAGTGTTAAATACGGTTAGGCCTGATCATACCTGTTCATGCCTGTTTATACCCGTTCATGTCTGTCCATGCTGGTTCATGCCTGAAGTGTTAAATACACTCAGGCCTGATCATGCCTGTTCGAGTCTGAAGCGTTAAATACGCTCAGGCCTGATCATAACTGTCCATGTCTGTTCATGTCTAAAGCGTTAAATACTCTCAGGCCTGATCATACTTGTTCATGCCTGTTCATGTCTAAAGCGTTAAATACGCTCAGGCCTGATCATACCTGTTCATGCCTGATCCAGACTGATATATGGGCTTAAATTAAAAATCTTAGTTATAATTAAATATTACTAACTTAGTTATAATTATATACAGCTAACGTGGTTATAATTATATATAACTCATATATAATTTCATATAACTACAAATCAATAATTAATAAATTAGATATAAAATTTTGTTAACTAAAAATCTATCACGTATAAAATATAAAATTTTGTTGACCAAGAAATCTATCACGAATAAGATTTTTATTACTTGAGGTTCGTACAAAGCTTTATTTTCAAGTCAATCTCTTAGGTCAACGGGTAGCGGGTTAAACTTGCAAGTGCGAGGTCCACGGTTCAAATCCTGCACACGTCCAAAATTTTT
Organism: Microplitis deprimator; assembly: GCA_964016945.1. Taxonomy (NCBI): domain Eukaryota; kingdom Metazoa; phylum Arthropoda; class Insecta; order Hymenoptera; family Braconidae; genus Microplitis; species Microplitis deprimator. The sequence continues at coordinate 14,925,102 of OZ024707.1, forward strand.
TTTTTATTTTTATAGAATTAATTATATATAATTGTATATAGTTATACATAATGATATATAATTATATAGGGCCATTTTTTATCTATAATTATTTTACCCGGGTGGGCATGTACAGACCTGACCACGCCTGATCAGGCATGGTAATTTTTCATGCCTGAAGACTCATGCCTGTTCGTGTCTGATCAAGTCTGTTCATTTTTTCCCGGGCTTAATTTAGTTCATTTAATAACAATAATTTTTGATTGAAGAAAATAAATTCGTTGTACCAACAAAATTCTGTTCTCCTGTTGGTAATATAGTTTCTCCAGACAAGCTGTATGACCGACTTGAGCAAAGAGTGAATTTTCTTGGCTGAAGAAAATTTTGTTCTTATCCCTAACGGACCCAAATTACGGTGGGTTTACCGTAGATTACGGTAAAACCATCGTAAATTTCGGTAACTTACCGTAAAATACCGATTTACCGTAAATTACGATGGATTTACCGCAATTCACGGCGAATTCACCATAATTTACGGCGGATTTGCCGTAATTGATGGTGATTTTACCGCGATTTTACCGTAATATACGGTAATCCACCGTAAAAAACGATAATCCACCGTAAAAAACGATAATACGGTAATCCGCTCGAATTTATACGGTAAAAATGCCGTAGTTTACGGTAAACCCACCGCGATTTACGGTAAGCCCACCGTAATTTACCCATTTCCCGTAAATTACGGTAAATCCATCAGAAATTTACGGTAGATTTACGGTTAAAATACCGCAAATTTACGGTAAATCAGGTCTGCTAGGGTAAGAATTGAATTCTAACTTACTCTCTCTTTCTCGCACTAGCACAGTAAAATGATACCGAGTCCACATTTTTTATTGACATAAATTAAAATTAAATAATTGAATTATATTATCATAATAAGTTAATTAATTTATATAATTGAATAATATTAAATAAATTTTTTATTTTTTTTCTAACCGAATTTTTTTTTATTAAAAATTTTAATATCCTTATATCGAAATCGTTTTATGAAAAATTCATACAATCTGTTCAGTATTTAGCCAAAATGTAACATTTTTCCAAATTATTGTCGAAAATCTTTTTATTTCAAATTCTGTGTTTAAGATTGAAAAATATGACTGACCGCAAGGCCAGTGTGGGTTAATAGATGTAGGCAAAAGAAATGTAGCCTGACAAACCCGCATAAAAAAGCTATATATAGCTGATCATATACCGAGAATTATACTTTGCACATATAAAAATAGATAAAATTACATATGGGCAAATATATAAAATTTTGCCGCTTATTAAATATATTAGTCATATATGGATTATTGTATAACATATTATATAATGATGTAATACATTTTTGATATTTAAACATATAACATTTTATATACCAGTAAGATATACATTTTATTATTCGCAGATTTATAACTTGTATTATATTAAAAATAGTATATGATTCAATATATAATATACATTATATTTCACAGTATAGGATGGACAGTATATTGAAATCGATTATTGAATTGATTTTAGAATCGGATGAATCCATTAGAAAAATGAATAAAATTCTTATTTATCGCATATATGTAGGATTATACATAGTGATATATAGCAATAATATATTACCATGAATATGCGGTAGTATATATATGGTAAGTTATATTGTGATAGTTTATGAGGGTATATATGTAGTAAAATATACATAGTACTCTATAGCAATAATATATCTCATCATATACTTTACATTATATATTTTCACATATAAAAAATTATTATATTGTTACATTATATTTTGCAACATATATGGAAATATATATGGCAGTAATACATTTGCAGTTATATCAAGTCACATATATTATAATTATATTGAGTAAACATATATAATTAGATATATATAATTTTGCCGTTATATATGGTCTCATATTCACCATATACTTATCAATATATGTTCGACTATATATAGTTTTTTCATGCGGGAAGGCTAGGATGGCTTAGTTGGTAAAGCTCTCGCGCGACGCCAAATCAATCTAGGTTCGATTCCTGCGTTAAGCGATAATTGTTTTTCTCAATTTGCTACAAATATATAACTCATTGAGAAAGTGTCCTATCTTCTGATAAATACCTCTGATAAAGTATTTATCTGCATTGTTAATAATATTGGAACCGAAAAATAACTTTTTCGATAATATATAAAAAAAATAAAAAGTTTTTTAGCTTAATAAATTTCTTTACTCAACTGAAATTATATTGTTGATCGCGACAAAAAAAATCTGGGCGTCGGTTGGTCCTGCGGGCCAGCCCCAAACTTTCCCGCTGTTTTCGAGCTCAAGGAGCTCGAAAACATTAGTGTGGATATATTTTCGAGCTTGAAAATGCTATTACATGCAATTGTTTTTTTATGATCTTTTCAAGCTCTAACAAGTTACGTTTTATGCTGAAGTTTGGAAATTTAAGAATCGAAAATCATTTATGAAAAAGCGGTTTTTTACAATTTAATTCCCGATTATGTTTGATAAAATAAGCGTATTGAGGCAGCAATCAATGTCAGGGATGAAAATCAAGATTTAAATAAGTTTTGACTCATGTCAGAAATAATAAAATATGAAATATCCAAGAAAAATATTAAAAACTGCGTTTTTTCAATTTTTTTGTTGATAATATGATTTAAACTAAAAAACAAGTTAGTTGACATTATATGATAATCGGAAGAAACCATAAAAAGGAACAGTTGGTATGATTTCTGACACATTTTAGTATATTATATTATGATTTATCTGGAAAAAATAACATAAAATGCTATTTTTTTAATTTTTCAACGCCGACATCTTTTGAACTAATTAACCGATTTTGACGTTTGATGTAGCAATCGGCGCGTTTCATTGAATTCTGGAGCTGATTATAATTTGAAATTGATCGGCTTAGCCGTTTCGAAGATATTTGGAAAGACCCGTTTTTTACCATTTCTTTCTCCAACGATATCTCGCGAACGAATGAACCGATTGAGATGGCTAAGGCGGCAATCGACGCAATTCATCAAATTCTAGAGCTGATCGATTTTGAAGTCGATCGTTCAAGTCGTTTCTAAGAAATCACTAAAAAACTAAAAAAAAATTTTATTTTTTTCGTAATTCGCAAATATTGTCGAGTCTACTTGATTAAATGATCTGAAATTTTTAGGAAAGTTGATGGCTGACAATTCTTTCGATTGCCACACACACACACACACGCGCGCGCACACACACACACACACACACACACGCACACACACACACACACACACACACACACACACACACACACTCAGACATCATTCTGATAATAGTCAGAATAGCTTCGTAGGACCTCAAAACGTCGACATCTGATGAAAACTCGATTTTGGAAATTCGGGGTGAAAACAATAACTTCCCGAATTTTTGAAAATTTAGAATTTTCTTAGCGGGAAGTTAAAAATTTCTTGGTCCAAGAAAATTTTTTCTTGATTTATAAAGTTATTTTTCTTAGTTTAAAAACATTTTCGTTTTAGGTCAAGACATTTTTTCTTAACAAGATAAAAATATTCTGGAGTAAGAGACGTAATTTTCTTGAGAGGAGAACATTTTCTTGAAACAAAATAAAAATATTTTGGAGCAAAAGACTGAATTTCCTTGAGAGAAGAATATTTTCTATGATGAAGATCAAATCAATTAAATCCAGAAATTGAATTTTCTCGAAAAAAGAAAATTATTTTGAAACAAGTGGAACTTCTGAAACCAAAATGCAAATTTATTAAAGCAACAAAAAAAATTTCTTAAAGCAAGAAACTTTTCTAAAAACAAGAAACGATTTTTTCTTGATTCAAGAATAAAATTTTAAAGAAAATATTTAACTTGAACCAAGTAAATCTTTTTTTCTGTGTAATAAGTATAGGTCAAGTTTTAGCCGAAAGCAAGTTAAAATCAAATGTGTTTTTCATTCATTTTTGACTTGCTAGTGGTTTAGTCTACTTAAATCTAAGTTTTCCGACTCGAATTAGGAAAAGTTGTTACAATCTAAAATTGTTTTTTCGGCGAATAAACCGATTCAATTGAACTTAAATAAAGAAGTTTGCCGGTTTTATTTTTGTTTTCAAATAATGACCAAATATTCAAACAATAAAAATAAAATATATATTTTCTTTAATATCTTTGCAGATATCCAATAATCTGATTGAATCTTTATTTTGATGAATTCTTTTAATTGCTATAAAATTGATTAATTTATTTAAACGGTATCATTAGCAACGTTAAAAAATAGTATTTTTTTTTCTCTATTCTAATTTATGACATATTCTATAATTAAAGCTCAAGATTGAAAAATTTACGTTATTGTGTTAGCCGATGTCTAATAATTTTTTGATTTCTTTAGAAACGATAAATTACAAAAACACAAATAATTCAAAAAAATTGCACCTGCAGCTTTTCTAATTTTCTTCATGTGCATATTTTTAACTTCCCGCTGAGAAAATCGAAGATTTTCAAAAATTTCGGGAAGTTTTTCAACAAATCAATTAAAAAAAAAAAATCGGTCTGTCAGTTGACT
>OZ024707.1:14929861-14999462 GCA_964016945.1 Microplitis deprimator
TCAAGTATACTAAAAGTTATAAAAAAAAACATTTTTAAAAATATTTTATTTTTGGAATAACTCGAAACGTACGTTACTGATCAAGTCCATTTTCTCACAGCACCTAGGAATTAAAGAGCCGCTTCAAATTTCATCTTAAAGATCTAAATCAGTTTACTCGTTAAAAAGTTATAGGATATTTACATACGTACGTACGTAAGTACGTACATACACACATACACGGAGAAAAATGGAGACAAAAAATATACGAATTGCACGACTCATGATGCGAAGCATCAGAGTGTGCTTTACGATCGAAAAATTTTTTTCGCCTCACTTCGGCAAGTGATTCAAGTATTATACCCTTGTTAGTTCACGGAATTAAGATATATTGCATACTATGTTGAAGATAATTTAATGGAGATTAGTTCCATACTTTTCAAAAATTTATTTTTATATATCTATACATTATACGTACATTTATTCCACCAGGGGCGCTTACGCATTACCGTCCTAGTACAGCTGTTTTTTTTTTGCTAATTGGTAAGCCTGGATTTTTTCGATTCAATTTTTTTTATTTTTTTTTTATTTACATATATTTTTTTTTTTTGTTATTAATCGAGATATTTTTAGTAAGTTATTTTGTAATTATAAAAAAATACTAATATAATTAAAAAAAAAAAAAAAAAAACAACAAATTTTAATGAAAGAAAATTGTATATATTTTAAATTTATTCGTGCTTCCCGCCATTTTTTTATTATTATTTTATTATTTCATAATAAATGAGCATTATGAGTCGTGAACTTTTGAATTTTCCAAATTTTTTTTTTTATTATGCTGTCGACCAAACGAACCAGCAAGTCCTCAGAAAATTATTATCCTGCACCATAATTATTCATGTGGGTCTCTAGAAATTTTTTATTTTTTACTATAATTCCTTATTTAAATAAATAATATTCATTACAGTATATAAATAAGTTTTAAGGGTATAATATTTTTTTTAGCGTAGCATAATAATTTTTTGGCACCTCAACTTCCTGTTTCAAGTTTGATCGACAGCTCAATAAAAATTCGTATATTTTTTGTCTCCATTTTTCTCCGTGTATTGGTGTATAAGCGTACTTACGTAGGTACGTATGTATGTAAATTGTCAGGATACCTTCCTTAGGACCTTAAAACGTCGAAATTTGTTCAAAGCTCGGTTTTTGGAAATCGGACCGAAATTAGCTTGATAAAATGTCCCAAGACTGATTTAAATTGGTTAGTTTTTTCGAATGATATCACAACACAAAATTTTATTTGCAACACACACACACACACACACACACACACACACACACACACACACACTGACTGACGTCTACTTAAAAGTGGTTTGAAACGGCTTTTCTTGTAGGAAATGACGTCGGGGTCAGGCTTGGCCTAATACTTATTAACTCTTACGCAAGTTAAAAATTCAAGCCTGGCTCAAGCTTAAGCGAAAAAAAAGAGTTTCGCCACCATAACAAAAGACGGGATAACGAAAAATTTCGTTGTTATGAAGAACATGATTAATTTGCGATGATGAATTTGTGTCGTAATAAAGAAGTCGTTAGTTATCAGAACACATGATGTTTATTATTACAATATCGTCGTATTTTAAAACCGGCATTTGTTACCGTAAGTAATCTTAGCTTATGATTACAAAATTTTTAACAATGCTACAAATTCATTCTGTCCGGATGAAAATATTTCAAGCTAAAAATGGCAGAAAAAAAGCCGACAATGAAGCTTAAAAATGGCTGACGTTAGAGACGAGGATTTATACTATTATCATTATTCTATTTGATTGCATAGAATAGAAATAATTGTATTCGACAAATAGTTATTTAATTGTTCGGTAAAAGTGCATTATATATGGCCATGTATAAAAATTTCCAATGTATACATAGCTATGTATAGAAATTTCAACGAAATTAAAAAAAAAAGACTTAGGTACTCGATTTCTAAATTTTTTTTTTTTTGGTAGATTTTTTTAAAAATCTAACTATTGTATTTGTCCTCATGGTCGATTTTTCAAGGTATTTGGTCAGAAATTATCATTATTAGTTGAGTAGAGTTCCAAAATACCACTCGTTAAAAAATTTATATATGTATGTATATATATATATATTTATGTAATAGAACGGTCTTTTGAGGACACGATTGCGTCTACAACTTTTACCCGATCTTAATGAAAATCACTACACTTATTTTATGTGTTGATACCACGGTTAAGTTTGAATATGGGCTGAATCGGTCGATTGGTTAAGAAGTTATGTCTGTTTGAAATTTTAACGATTTTTCGAAAAAATCAGTTTTTAATCACTTTTAAAGTCCATATAACTTTAAAACTAAAACTCATAGATAATTTCTGCAATAAGTATTTTAAAGCTTGACTAATAAGCTTTAATTTATGACCTTAAACCTTATATTTAGGTAATTTCTTCTAATAATTTGATAGCCTTGAAAATTTTAATGATATCAAAAAATGTTGAAAATATGGTTTTCATTCCACATAACTTATGCATTTCCCATCATAATACAATTTTGTCACGTGTATTTTATTGTGAACGAAATAACCTGTAAATTTCACAGCTATTTTATATTTTAAAAGTATTCCTTTTATTATTTATGATGTATCAAATGTACCTCTAATCCCGATGATTATTACTGGTCTTGTCATTTCGATAGCGCCCACAGTTCTTATCAGATCTTAATGAAATTTTTTACACTTATTCTATAGGCGATTACCTTGATCAAGTTCAAAGATGGGCTGAATCGTTCGAATAGTTTTGAAATTATGGCTGTTTGAAATTTTCATGATTTTTCGTAAAAATCAGTGTTCAATCACTGTTAAAGCTTACATAACTTCAAAACTAACATTCATAGACAATTTCCGTAAAAATTATCTGAAAGCTTGTCTAATAAGCTTTAATTTATGAACTTAAGCTTCATGTTTTGAGAATTTCTTCCAATAATTTGTTAGCCTTGAAATTTTTAATGAAATCAAAAAATGTTGAAAATATGGTTTTCATTCCACATAACTTATGCATTTCCCATCATAATACAATTTTGTCACGTGTATTTTATTGTGAACGAAATAACCTGTAAATTTCACAGCTATTTTATATTTTAAAAGTATTTCTTTTATTATTTATGATGTTTCAATCGTACCTGTACGTCCTATAATTATAACTAGTCTTGCCAGGGTAACAGCGATTTCAATTACAATCTCATACTAATTAAATTTTCAATACTTTATTTATGTGAAGGTTAGTTTGGTACATTACCTATGTAATGTTATGTCAAATCAACTATCTGAAGTTCTCTATCGAAAATAATCGTTGTCCTTTTTTACCCTCACTCTTAGAAAACGAGTCTAATTTCATGTCATGAATGCACACTAACATATATCACAAGATATGTATGAATAAAACTAACTTTTTATATCGATTAATTTGAAAAATTCCTCCATTTCGGCTGCCGAATGGCCTTTTTTTTTTTTTTTTTGTTCAATCATTTTGGTGATGTGGGAATTATCAACTATGTGATTAAGAACGGTTTTCAGATAATTTTGTCTCAGCTTTTCTCTGAAATAAAAGCTCTAAACGCAAAATAACGACACAGACCCGATGCTTTACTCTATGAACTAGCGAAGTGCGCTTCAATTTTTTGATAACTTCCATTTGTTTACGAGAAAAGCTTGGACAAAGTTCCCATTTACTGTACACGTGCAACAAAGATAGTACCGTTTATCCAGTTGAGTGCGAATAGAGAAACAAATGAAAACGCGTCTTAATTTAATTTCTCATCTAGTAGAAATTTTTTATTTCGAGAAAGAACGCTAGAATTATCAACTAACTTTTTTAAAATAGCAAAATATAATTGAAAATCTATTATTAGTAATAACGGAGAATGAATACGGAGTGAATGGTTTTCTATTTCTTTCATCCCCCGGAGTGAATTTCGTTCCGAAGGGAAGTTTTAGAACATATTAATTATAAAAAAAATTACTAATACTTAGTGAAGTTAGATATGTTATATTTAGACATTTATATTGACTACGGAATAATTACGAGCTCCCTTTACATATATGCATAAGAAATAATTGTTTAAAATTATAATCTGTTAATAACGAAAAATTTTGCTCGTCTGAAGTTAAAGAAATCGATTTTTCATTTTCGCTCATTAGTATATTTTCACTCAACCACGAACTGTCATATAACTTACATCAATGATGATACCACGAAAGAAAATTTTATATTGTACCAAAATATAAACTATTCCCATAAAAATTATGTCACTCTAACTATTAAATAATTAAATGTTTTTACTATGTCTTATATAAAATTATAACTCAGTGAGTTACTAAAACATTTTATAAATTGAAAATATAATTTTTCTCAAAATTTTGAAATATTTTTATATGTTCCACAACTTGAAAATTTTTTTATGTTGTATTTTGAGTTGCATGAAATTTTTATTAAGTACCATAATTTTATTTAATAAAAAATATTATGGCCGAAAACAGGCCGATTAAATGGTCAGCCAAATTTCGGCCTGTTTTCGGCCAAAGTTATTTTAACAAATCAGTTTTTTTATTGGAACACAACAGTTTTGTTACAGTTAGAATCCATTGCTTGACCCAACAAAGCATTTGTTAACATTACAAAAACATTGTAATCACAACGAATTCTTCATTATCTGTACATTAAGAGGGTTCGCAATCTATTCTCTTTCTCACACACATGTGAACAAACTAAACGGTCCTTGTTGCACTTACATTAGCAAATGGAAATTTCAAATGAGCCGTTCTCAGGTATAAACTGAAATTTCCGAACCGGAAGCATTTCATTCGATAAATAATAACTTTACGCATTGAATGACATATTTTATTTAATTATTTGGGCCTTTATCTATGAAAACGGTTCATTTGAAAATCACCTGTTTCACTCTCTTAAGGCGGAATATTGTTACCGTAAGTTATCGTATCTTGTCGATACAATAAATTTTTTTCCGTGTATTTGAGTATCGGGGTGATAACTTTCTGCCCGGCTTGACTCTCTACCTTAGCTCGCAGTATTGACTGACAGTATTGTGCCAAGACTGTAGCTAAGTAATAAAGCATCTACACTTATTGAGAACAATTACAAAAAAAAAAAATTATATCGGTATAGCGCACAGGAACGTCCACTCAAGCTCAATGCGTGGCTAAGCGATCACCCACTTAAGTAACAACCATGTTCAATACTGCTTAACTTTAGTGATCGCCCGGGCCACACGCGAACTGAACAGCTGCCTCTACCTGTCTTTGTATTCTATTTTTCGAATAAAAAATGTATGGTTTATTCAATTAGTATATTTGTTATTAATCAACCTTTTCTAAACCTAATTCCTGACTTAGTAAACTAATATTAAGCAGTGAAATTTTTATTGCATTCAATAATTACTCGTGATATTGATAAATACGAGTAATCAATTTAATTTCAAATTTCATAGTAAGAAGTAATTTTCAGTTAAATGTTACGTTTCGAGGTGTCAGAACCCTGGTGAGAAAAAATTTTTATTACGGGGCCTGTCTTGGCAGAATTTAGGACTGCTGAGCCTCGGTTTGTCAGTCTTGGCCCAAGAGCCAAACAATATTTGACTATCGAGCCTCGGTTAACCAGTCTTAGCCCAAGAGTTTGCCAAGCTTCGACTAGAAAAAAAAAATTAGTGTAACGAGACTGAAGTCCACCTCCGTTTGACAGGAAGCTGTTTCCTCACACTTTTGGGTATACACGCGCTGAGTGCCCCTACCTCTTCCCTAAACGACACTCTTGATTGAAAAATATAATCAAGTAACTAAGGGTGGTGGACATTAACCGAAGGTATGACCAAAAATCTTCATTGCGCGTGGTACTTAACCACAGCCACCACGAGTCTATACCTCTGCGGGCCACACACTTTGAACATCTCAGGAAATAAAGAGACTCTGGTCAAAGAGAGCTTGGAGAGACCCCCCGTCGCACCAGTTCCCTGTACTGGTGAACAAGTTGCATCAAGACAAAATAGAAAGACGGAACCTCGCCTTTGTACCCTAAGAAGAGTCTCCTCTATTTGTTAACATTCGATTTCGAACAAACTATTATCCACTTATTCAGTCCCCGATTAACTCTCTACTTTTCGAGCCGTTGGACGCTATAATTATTGAAGCCAAATTAAAGTACAGAGCAACTCGCCAAAGTTCGACTATCAAGCTTCGGGTTACCAGTCTTGGCTCAAGAGTTTACCAATCTTAGACTACCAAACTTCGGTTTGCCTGTGGTCTTGGCCCAACGGTCAATATTCAAATAAATTTGTTAAAAAAATTTTAGCTTGCAAGCATGCTATAAAAATAGCTTTTTATATAGAAAACTTTCTATTTAAATACAATACTCTAGTAAAAATGAAAACGAGGCGCTGGCTAGCGCCTCGCAAGTTTCGCTAGAGTAAAACAAGGCGCTAGCTAGCATAAAAACGAGGCACTGACTAGCGCCTGGCCAGTTTCGCTAGAAATTATCTAAATCCAAAATGGCGACTTTTTAAATGTCATTTAAATGACAAATGTCTCAATATTTTAGGTTATATATTTGAATATTTAAAATAATTATTATAACTATAAAGTTAAATAAATAACTTGATCATGATACATTTATTAATGCTTAAGATTAATATAAATAAACTAAATCAATCAATACTAATTACTTGATGAAATTAACATAAATTTATATAATAAAAATACTATTTGATAAATTAATAAATTCAAACTGCACAGTAATAGTTCAATAAACTATTTTTTAGTATAAAATTTATAATTTTTTACAAACGCACTGAAATACTTAGGACAAATCAAATAATTAAAAATTTTAATGAACATTCTTATGTTTACATATAGCTACTACTAATTTGTATGACTTAGTCATCATCATTTTTATTGTATTTAATTCAATAAATTATTTTTCATTATAAAATTTATAATTTTTAACGAAAGTACTAAAATACTTTGCAAAAATTAAATGTTTTGTAAATTTTTAAATTAAATTAAACTTCATCAGCATCCGGCATTTTTTCCACTTTAAAAGCCACATCACCTTTATTTAAAAATATTGTTGCTGATATAAGTAACTCTGGGAGTACTCCAGACTAAAATTTTTAATAACTCAGTTAAGTCACAATCCGCAATATTTGTTTTAATTGCCCACAATCGGAGTTCTACAATAGTGACAAGTCTATTCTCCATTTTCAAATATTAATTTTTAAACTATGTTATTTATTAAACTACTATATTATAATAATAATAATAAATTATAAATAAACTTATTTATGTGAAATTTATTTAATTATGTAGTTCTTATTATATTTTATTAAACTGCTCAGAAATGTTTAATAATGAATTAGAGGTTAATCAGTGTTTTTTGTAAACATAAACATACATTGACGTAAACAATACATAGGCGTATGTTATGCCAATTTCTTAATTATAGGTGGCGCACAATCTCTAGAACTGCCTCGATTTCGCTAGCTAGCGCCTAGTTTAAAGCGAGGCAGCCCTCGGTTATTTTTACTAGGGTAATTTTATTTTTATTCAAGTACAAATAACTTCAAGCAGTAAATATTGTGATTTTACATTATTTTTAAATTTCACATATCATGTGATTATAAGATAGCTTAATAACAAAGTATTTGTATTGGCAGGGTGCGGAGTATAGGGTGGGGACAATCGAATTGATTGTAGCGTCCGCAGTGGATAAAATACGCATTAAATCACACTTGTCTTGTGAATAGGTAAATGAAAGCAGTGTTAAAAAATGAGTACAAATAGTTGTGTTGTTAATTGCAAAAACACTGGCAGAAATAGTAATTGCAAGTGTTACATATTTCCATCCATGATGTTCATCTTTGTTTAAAAATTATTACGGGTAATTTTTTAAATTACAAACTTTTAACTCGAAGTTTTTTTTAACTATTGAGTTTTAAAATTTAAAATTACGAACAATTGAAATCACTTTAATTTCTTTACTTAATGCAAATTAATAATTTAAAATTTGAAAAAATTATCATTATAATTATTTTTACTCATTTGTTATTATGACTATTATTGTTGTTATTGTTATTATTACTAGCTAACCTTATGTCGTTCAAAATAATATTTATTTTGCATTTATTAAAATTTTTTATTCTTACTTTTTTCAGTACAATCTAATCTATATTTTTCCACCTTTCAAATGTGGTATTGCACATATATTTCGCGATCTTTAAAAATTTTAATTATTTGTTTATAAAAACTTGCCGTATTCTCTCTATGCTTTTTGAGGATGATTTAATGCGGTCGCCAGATGTTGTTTTCGTCGCGCACCCTGCCAATACACGGAGAAAAAAATATAGTAAAAATTACAATATTGTAGTAAAATTTACTAACCGGGTTGAAGATCCAGTGATCGGTAAAATGGGAATTTTATCTATCACTGGGCAATGGGTTTTCTTTGTGGTTTCCCCTTGCCGCTATACTCCTACAGCAAAGGTGAGGTATAGGGCATCAAGTCATGATGCAGTACAGTAGGCATAAGTTGGTCCACAGCCGCATGATAGAGGCAGGAAGTAAGAGAAAGTGTAGCAGTTGCGATTACAGGCAAAAGTGTCAATAGTTTCTACAGGGGCTGTATACTGCAATAAATAAAAAAATAGAATACATAGGCTGTATGTAATCTCAGGTAGTTATTGTACGAGCATCTAAACTACTCCTTGTTATGCTGGTTCTTTTTTCCTTGTGATAACTAGTCATGGATATGACGACTGATACTGCTGATTTTTAGCCATCCTCTTGGTTCACAGCGTATACCTGATGTTTAATCTGCTCCCCGAGTCTTTGGTTGTATTCACTAGTAGACTTACCCATCTTAATCAGACTACTGAACTTTTCATTGACTGGTAACCGTTGGGCTGTCCTGCTTGTAACAAAACGTATTGTATATTGGTATGTTTATGGAAAACACTCTTCTTATGTCTCCATTTCCTTTATTCTATTATAAAATTATCCATTGCTTATTTATGATTGAATATTTTGGCTTTTTTATAAAGTGCTTGTGACATGCATGCAAAGACAATCTTCTTTTAAAGATATATAGTTACACAACGTGATGTGTGTAGAAATTTTCTCGCATTTCAATGAACGATGATCCACCTTGAATGTGTATTCGAGATTAATAAAAAAGACTCTTTAAAACATGTGATATTTGGTCGGTCTGGATTAGATCCAAATTTCAACGAAGAAATATGTATGCATAAATATATTATCATTTTTGAATTTATTTTTATATAATTGACCTCAATTTTATCTATTTATATCTAACGTATTTGCAACTTAAGTATTTGATAAAATTTTAATATTCTAGATAAGTTTTTGTATGATTATTGATTGAGATCGTATATTTTTGTCCGATATCACAAGATAATATCATTGAGCTACGGCTAATAACAAAAGTGTGAAATGATGGTTCTGGTAAGAAGTATGTAATGGGATAAATTTCGAATACAAAAATAAATTTTTTGTTATTATATATTATTTAATATATTCGAAATTTATAAATTAAACTATAGTTGATCGAAGATATTTATGATAGAAGTAGAAAGTATAATAATCGATATACATTGCAAATCTATTAACGAGTATATCTCAAATATATAAAAGAAGTATACAAATTAGTATAGCCTAGGCTATAGCCTAGCTAGGAAAACGAAAATTATATCGGTTGAAAAAAAAAAATTATCCTCAGAAAATTTATCTCTTAAGATAATTTCTTCTTACTCCAAAACAACTTAGATCTTCCTGAGAATTTTCTCTGTTTAAGTAACGCGTTTTTTCTGCCTATATTTATCCATTATGTATACATGGTAAAACTTCTTATAAATTTTCTAGGCAAGTTATCCAGCTGGAAATTGAGATTAGAATTATTAAATTGCATAGTTCGAATAAAATTTTATCATCAGTATCATCGAAAAGCTTGCAATGATAAATTAATTTTTGAAGTTCTGTTGTGTTTTTTTGTTTTAAGTTCTTCATACTCTCAACTATACTTTCAGTTATAATATTCCGATATAATTAGAGTATACTCATTGTATATAATTTTTATTATAAAATTTGGGTATAGTTTATCTTATACAAAATTTATATAATTCAAAGTATCTTAAATTATAAATCTTACTTATACTAATAAAGTATAGTCAAGTATATCAAAACGGCAAAAAATAGTAGCATGAATATATATTGAGAATTATACATCGAAGTATAATTTTATATAAACAATTATAATTTGAGGTATACTTATCACCTATACACTTTTTTCATGCGGGGAGTTATATCAAATATTATATAGTTAGTTCAAACGACTTTGTACCTTCACTCAAGAAACTCTTAGTTGGAGCAAAATATACTGCCAAGCGTAGAGGGCGGTAGACTCAATCGCTTGACGCGCTTGGATGTATCCAAACGCACGGAGTACTTGAGCCAAACGAATCTGGTTTGATGTCAGGAATCTTTTTTTACAGTGTACAAACTTTTCGAGATAGTTTTTTAATTTCAAAATAAATATTAATTTGAACTTACATTCACGGAAAAAAAAATTGTGGTTCTTCTTGTAGTCAAATTCTTCTTGTAGTAACGAGTACTCTAATGTGTAGTAAAGGATACTACATAAATAGTACTGACGTTACTACACGTGCGGTTGAGGTTATTCCAAGTTGGAGTTGGCATTTCTTTACCCCAATTTGTAGTAACCTCAACTACAGCTGCTGTTGTAGCAACTTCAATTTTTTTTCTGTGTTAAGATTAAAATAATTATTTTATCCGTTGTTGATTTAAAATCACCTGC
Source organism: Microplitis deprimator (assembly GCA_964016945.1). Taxonomy (NCBI): domain Eukaryota; kingdom Metazoa; phylum Arthropoda; class Insecta; order Hymenoptera; family Braconidae; genus Microplitis; species Microplitis deprimator. Next base: position 14,940,752 of record OZ024707.1, read on the forward strand.
GTTGCCATAAAAACCACTGAGCTAAAGAGAGAGACGAAGAGATTGTCTTTTTTTTTTTCAAAGCTTGGATGCTTACAAGCATTGCAATTTTACAACACATATGATCTCTTGAAAGTTTCGTATTAAAACAGTTGGACATTTTGATTTTACAAATAATTTCCAACTGAGTTATTTTAGAAAATTACAACATTTGTCATATGAAATCGACAAGCCTGAGTTTATTTTCTATTTAGTAACATCAATACTTTTGTTTTGTAATTTTCAAAAACAAAAATAGTAAAAATATTTCGTAAAATTACAACACCTGTTTTATTAAATCACAAAACTGCATTGGCAATTGACTTCCAACGCATTTTTTGTAAAATTACCATAGAAATTTTTAACAGTGTAGCGTACGTTTGTGTGCGTAACATATAAGTTGTAGTGATCAAAATAACATACATGCAATAAAAGCCGAGATAAACTGAAAATTAACGTAGACTACTGAATTATTACTTTGCAGTTTAGAGTAACAATTGCTTTAACGGATTCGAGATTTTATTCAAGTTACAAGCGATTATTCATCATAAAATCTATAGGTTTAAAAAAGTGGTATATTCGGTAAAATAATGGGACTCAAACAGAGCATAAAATCATATAATGATACCACTTTATTTGCTATTGAAAAATTACTCACTAGTAGAGTAAAATATAAAGTCTAGTGACATAATATTTCAACAAAATATATTAAAAGTTGGAATAAAAATTTCACGTCATTTACATGCTATCAAGTAGTATATTTTACAATGTGCATGGGAAAAATTTAGATATTTACCACATGTCCTCAAACTTTTTAGATGAATTTTACTAAAAATTTATCTGCGTGTACGTTAGCACACAGAAAAAAAGGATATCTTGAACTAAGGAATTTACGTTCTTCCCATATTTTTTCTTGAATCAAGCTTACATTTTGTATTTGATTCAAATAACAACAAAATTTGTATTTAGAAGCTAATTTCTTTATTGAATAAATAACTATCTCGATTCAAGAATAGAATTATTCAGCTTGAAACATTTTTGTTTTTGTTTAGAAACATTTCAGACTTATCTCAAGTATTTTTTTACTCGGTTAAAGTATTTAGAATTTTGATTCCAGTATTTTTTTTTTGGCGTAATATAATTTATTTTTTGACACAAGTATTTTTTTTCTTGGTTTAAAATAATTTAATGATTGATTCAAGCATTTTTTTTTCTTAGTTTAAAGTGATTTGATTTTCGGCCCAAGTATTTTTTTCTTGGTTCAAAGTGATTTGATTCTCAGCCCAAGTATTTTTTCTCTTGGTTTTTCAAGAAATAATTATTCCTGTTTAAAAAAAGTATTTAATTGCGTACGACTTATTTATCCCTCTCTGGAGGGTTAAAGTCATTTTTTTCACCATCGGTAAAAAAGGTATTTTAATTTTTTCGACATATGGTGGGACTCGAACTGCCGACCCTTCAATTGAGAGCAGCTTAAGTCATGTGCTTTAGACCACTCGGCCACCACACGCATTTGGAAATAAAAATTTATTTTTTTACTTAAAGCTATTCAGTATTATATAAATTTAAGACTAAGCTAAAAAAAATTCCTTCATTGAATAATAATAAAAAAAATTTTGCCTTCATTTGTAAACCATCAAGTTTTCTTAATTTAATAATATTTTATTTTAAATTAGAAAAAAAAACAAATATAGTTTCACTCGGACATTCCTAAAATAGCTGCATTTATAATAAATAAAATACATATTTGCTAAATTTACGAATAATTATAACATTTATGAAATAATTATTATTATCTTGCTTTTTAAATTTTATCTACTTAATCTTATAACCCGGACAAAATTTTCATTTCTTGTGTAGGAGCGACAAAGATAGAGTAGTGAGAAAAGAGTGGGAGAACCTCTGCGTGAATCCAAGAGAAAACTTACTTGGCTTAAGCTCGCAGTACTCTTGGTTCGAGATTTGTATTTTAGTTTAAGTTATCGCTGTTTATTGACTCAAAACATCGCATTACTTTATTCAACATTGTAACTTTCTTGTACTGAATATTTATGTTTTTTGGTTGAAGTAACAAATATATTACAGTAAGGAACAATATTTATTAAATCAAGAAATTTTAATTATTTAATTAAGTAACTCAGTTGTTGAATCAATCTTTGAAGATATATTGAGTCAAAAATATTTTTTCTTCCTTCAAGATTGAAAATCCAAGGAATTTTATTACTTCCATCAAGAAAATCTCGGTTTCCATTCTATACCCTCAAAAGTTTCTTGGCTCAAGAAAAATTTCTTTGAGCCAAATAATTTTTTTTTCTGTGCACCATTGCAAGAAAGTACGATGCGTGAAAAAATTATTCTCGTTTAAAATAGTATGATGTCATTAGTGAAGCCGGACCAAGTTGGCCGACTGTGGAAATTTGAATGAACGCATGCGAAAATTACTATGGCCATAGTAAAACTGACAACAATTGTCTCACAAATTACTGTAATGATTGTAAATTTTACGATGGTTAAAGTCATTTTTACATGTGTTTATTTCAATTTCCGTCAGGTGGCCAACACGGTTCGGCTTTATTATGGCACCAGAACATTTCAAAAAAGAATAATTTCTCCATGTAAAAGCAATAAAACAAATCAAGCCACGAAGAACGCATTCCTCGAAAATTGTTTACGGCGTCAGTCGGAAATAAACTTGTTTCAACGGTCTATACAAGTATTGAAAAAGGCACAGTGAAAAATTTATTATAAGCATCGATAACCATTGTAACTTATTCATGTTGCTGTGAATACACTGGTCACAAAAATTAAGTGAAATAAAAAAAATTCCAAATTTTCGAGTGATTTTCAACATGCTGTAACTCGGTGAAAAATGGTCATAGAATAAAAATAAAAAAGCAAATTGTAGCCTCAAGTTTCTAGTTTTCAGATCTGGACTTAAAATTTTTATCATGCACGGTTATGGAGTAATCCTAAGAAAACCGATGCAAAAAAAATTTTCCAAATTTTTGCTCATCTTCAAAAAAGTCTGTGGGCTTCATTAAATTTTTTTGATAATCTGACCTTATGATTCTCTAAGGAAATTTCATGCCCTTTAATTTGCCGCCCTTAAAAAGTCTCTACAACGATTTGGTGCCGAGTTATCATTGATCAAAGCAAAAAAGGTCAATTTTGGCTTTAAAAATCAATAACTCGAAACATATTGGTCGTACAAATAATGGAAGTAGGGTTTTGAAAACAGCAAAACATTCTCTATGAGTTACAGTTAGTGGCTTTTGATGAAAAAAATTTTTTTGAAGCGATAATGTTGATTGAAAAACAGGTAAAAATTCGCATATTTAAGGATATTCGGAAATCTTGGTATAATTTTGGATATAACGGATAAGCAAAGGAAATCGTCGTTTTTCAACTTCAAAGGGTTCTGAAAAAAAACCCTAAAAATTTCGAAGCGCTGCGATTTACTATGTAGTAAAAGTTTAGTTACTAACTAGATGTCCTTACAGTACCAAACTTAATGAGTAATTTTTACACAGAAAAAAAGGATATCTTGGCGCGAGAAATTTTTTCTTGCCTCAAGAATATTTTTTGCAATTTTGAATGAAAACGAAAATTTTCTTGGTTCAAGAACAAAATTTTCTTAAATTTAGTCATCTTGGCACAAGATTTTTTTTTTATTCAACCAATATAATATATGTTTCTTGAAGAAAGAAATATTTTCTTAAAGTGAGAAAAATAAATATTTTGCCTCGATATATAATCAATTGTCCGAAAAGTAAAATATTCTTTGTTGAAGAATAATTTATTTTGAATCGAGATGATTTGTGACTCGAATCAAAAATTAAAAGTACTCGACTCAATAGTAACAAATATCTTGGCTTAAATATTTGTTGTGTTGCGGCAAGTCAGCGTAGACGTTTGAACCAACAGCAACTGCGCTCACGGCTCAACGCAAAAATTCTCTTGGGAAAGCTAACTGTACTATACTAAAGTGGCGGTAGTGTAGACTCTACATTGTACAGTGTACTTACTATATATGGGTAAAGTGAACGAACGTTCAGGAAATGGTCGGGTAGCATAACTGGTAAAGCTCTCGCGTGATGCCGAATCGGTCTGGGTTCGATTCCTACCATGAGCAAACAATTTATTTTTCTCAATTTGCTCATAAGCCATTTAATCGCGAGAGTTTATTCCTTATCCCCTCTACTGCTGTATTGTGATGTTCTGAATATACACATACACTTTCCTACTTGACATCATTTAATATTTATATTAGGTTAAATTCACTCAAAAATATAGGTCGATATATTTTTTTAAGTAGAGTCATTTATTTTTTTGAATCGGGACTACGTTTTTTTTAAGTCAAGAAAAAAAATCATCAATGGGAGAATTTTATGTCTTCCGTTAAGTAAATATTTGCATGATTCAAGAAAAGTTATTTTATTAAGTGAAGATTATAATTTATTTAAATCAAAATTAAAATTTTCTCATTCCAATAGACCGTTGTCTTGAGTCGATAATGTAGTTTTCTCAAACTGAGAGTAAATGTTCTTCTGCCACGCAAAAAAAGTTCTTGGTTTGAGATATTGATATATATTGTGACAATTTACTATACTCACCAACCAAGACAGAAAAATATCTTATTTTGATAGTTTTTTTTACTTGGTTAGAAACAAAATAAATTTGACTTAAAATAAATATTCTTAAGGCAAGAAAATTTTGATTTCTCGAATCGATTAAAAAAAATTTCTTGATTCAAATTATCTGTTTTTTTTGTGTATTTATAATTCTCAAAAACAGCAGATAATTTAAAAATATATGTAGGATTAATATTAACAGCTGGAAATATTTTATAATATGAAAATCGTAAAACTGCTTCGAATCAAACATCTTGTTTGATTATTTTGCTATGAAGGGTTTCTCTTCAACTCATAAGGTTTTTTATTTGTACGTTATGAAAACTAATAAACACGGCTTTCAAATTTGAGTTTCTCTACACAGGAAAAACAAGTAACTTAAGTCAAGAAAAATATTCTTGATTTTAGATCATTTTTTTTATCGATGCGGACAATCAAAATTTTCTTGCACTTATTTTCTTGCAGTAAAAAATTATCTTGAATTTTTTATTTTGAATCATAATATTTTTTTTCAAGTCACCATATTCTTACGCTTAAATCGAAAAATTTTTACTTGTTTAAAGAGTTTTATTTTGTTAATAAAGGAGATATTTTTTCTAGTAAGATATGTTAGTTTTTAGTAACAAAAGCATTTTTCAATTTGAAGAAAATAAATTTTCTTGGATAAACTACTATTTTTTTAACGTAAGGATTTTGTACGCTTCAAAAAAAAAAATGTTTATGCTAAAAAAACAGTTCATTGGGAGAAAAGATATATATTTTCTTGATTGATTTTCACTTTAATAAATAATCTCGAATTAATTGGCCACAAAAAATTTTTACACGCCGTTAAGGTATAAAAAAAATTTTTTTTTTTACTTGTTTAATTGATCTTCACATTTTTAACGATTCTGAATTGATAAGCAAAAAAAAAAATGTTTGATACGCTTCTTTGGCTCAGCAGAACCAATAAGGCGTATATTTTGCAATACGCACTTTTGGCATTAGGAACGCAATTTATAGCCAGGGAAACTACATATTAATGGTATTTATAACTATATTCTCTTCTGAATTTTTTTTTACATTTGATTATTAGTCAGCAGAAATATTCTATAATTATTAAATTAACTAGAAATCGATTAGAGAACTAAGATGAAATAGTAAGGTTGATACTTTTGTCAGTAGTAAAAGGAACTAAATAAATGCAATTGTATGAGACGACAACTATATTCTTAGTTGAGTCAACTATTAAAATTATTTCTACCAACTATCACACATTCACTAAGCTAACATAGCTACTGTATCTATTTTATGTTACTCGAGCCAATGATAAAGGTTATATTGTGTTCACTACTAAGCCTTATTTTAAAAAGATTAAAGTTTTGTAGTGACCATAATAAGGCAAAAATAGTTTCTTAAGTTTAGTTAATGTAACTATTTTTTGGTGCTGATTCACACTAGTACATAGTTTCAGTAACAATAAAAATTGGTTAGGGAGACTATATTTTCATATCTTTCGCTGCATAGTTCAAGTTACTAAGCACTTTTCTCTCAGTGTATTTATTCTTTTATTCTTCCTCTTAATTTACAGTGCTGCCTCTATGTTTTTACAATACAAGCCACAAAAATTACGATAGTTGGATTGTAAATTTTCTGAAATGGTATAGTATATGCCATTTGAAGCATTTACGTATGAAAGACAAATGTCACAATACCATGATGTGATGCTTGTGTGAGAGTATATATGTATATACAAATGATGATATCTATTTTGTTCGTATTATTTGTGGTTCAACTATATACATTTATAAATCAGTGCATCTTTATCTACACTGTAGTGCAGATATAGAAGTTATTTTTCATGACATTTTTCGGACCATGGTAAATAAAAAATTAAAAAAAAAACTGTGCTTTCTTCATCACAAACCTACATAAATCAAGGAATATAATAATTTGGTGGTGTAAGTATAATTATTACTATTCAATTTTTATTAAACTAAATATTCTGTGGGTATATCGTTCATTTTAATAGTATATTACACACCTAGGGAAGTAAAGTGATCTGAGGCTTTCTTATTTACTTCCCGAGGAGTGCATACTATTTTTCTCCTGAACGGAGGCGGAAAGCGGTAACTTCGTTTTGCACAGCGGGACGAAAGTTGACGCTTTCCGTCCGGAGGCGAGAAAAATTATTTATTTGGACATGAAGTTTATTTTTATAAACAATTTAGTAGTATTATTGTCATATGATGAATGATTCTAAAAGAATGAATTTTTTTTTTTAATAAATTCAATTCTCCCAATTTTGTTACAGAATATTATTCATTTGTCGACAATGAATAATTTTATTCGACTTGGCGATGAGGTAAACATTTTAATGACCTCAAATTATGGATATTTAATGTTTTTTTATGAAGTTAGCCGATGCCTTATAATTTTTTGATTTTTTTAAAAATGATAAATTATGAAAAAAAAAAATTTTCGAAAAAATTGCACCTATAGTTTTTTTAATTTCCTACATGTGCATATTTTGGATGTAAAGGAATGAGTTATTTTTATTTAAAAAGAAACACGTATAATACTTTTTGAACCTGATGTGATATTATAACTTATAAGTTAAATTAATGAATAATTAATAATAATTAATAAATTTTATATACCAAAAAAATATATTTAAAAAAATATTAAATAAATGTTTTATTATTATTACTTCAACATGTTTTATTTTTATTTCGACATTGTATTTACCTTCTCAATTTAATTATTAAAAAAAAAAATTCCAAAATGATAAATTTTCTTTTGTTTTTACTACAAGTCCTACTTTTTTAAGAAAATAAATTTTACTCCGTTGCCTTCTAATTACACTTTTATATCTAAAGAAATTCTACATTACCGACTCATTCATTTTACGATAGTTGTATTGTAATTTATATTAACACAACTTGTATAATTTACTCTATAGTATCTGATTTTTTCTTTCTTGTAGTAGTATCAATTATAAAACAAAATTTACGATAATCTATTGTAAAAATTATGATTTAAATTTTATAGTCCAGCGTTACGATACTATATAATGAAAATTACGATAGTTAAATCGTAAAAAATCCAGGAATTTTTTTTCCGTGTATATTATATACATCTTTATATATTAATATGTAAGGTTACTAATTTTTTAATTCCTAACACGGAAAAAAAAATCTGATAATATTTGTTATTTTTTAAATAAAAATTACTATTACTCTGAGGCAAACTAGAAACGGTCCAATAATATAGAAATTTTTCTTTAAATAAGTAAAAATTACAATCGCTTAATCCTATTAATTATTAAATTATAAGTAAAATTACTTTGAGTTTTAGAGTACAAAACACTAGCATTCAGTAAAATTTACGATTTGATTTAGTAAAAAATCTATTTTAGAATACAACTTTCACTGAGACTGCTATTGAATTTTTACTAATCCAGATTGTAAAAATTGTCCCTTGAGTGTAATAATACACTTTTCTTTTCAAACAATATATATTAGGGTGTCCGTTATTTATCAAATTAGATTTTTTTTACTTGGCCATAATATAAATCATTTATTTGTGATCCAAAAATAATAAAAAAAAATCAAAAAGTTTATTCTAATGCCGTTTAACCCTGCCTAAGTAATGATACATTCTCATTTTAGTACAATGAGAAAAATGTCATTACTTGCTAAAAAATAAGTGCACAGCTATGACTAATACATATTTTTGTAGGAAATTTCCCGCTCTTGAAAAAAGGTCTCTTATGTTTTTTTCGTGAATCCAACTGTTTAAGAGATATTGAAGGTCAAAGTTTGATTTGTTTAAAAAAATTGGCGTTTTTGTTTGAAATTTGATAACTCTCTAACACCTAGTCATAAAATTGAGCGCTATAAGTTTTTTGTCGGAAATCTACCGCTCTGCGAAAAAGGTCCCTTTGATTTTTTTGATAAACTCAATCGTTTAAGAGAAAGTTAAGCTCAAAATACAAGATATTTTTTATATCCTCAGAGCAAAATTTTGATTTGGTTTGTGAAACTTTTCTTTCAACTTAGAGCTTTAATATCTCTTAAACGTTATTTGTAGTTCATAAAATGCTTACATAAAAAAAAAAAAAAGTTAAAGAATTTTTTTTATAAAAATACTTCCATTCATAATTCATTATATAATTGAATTAGAGCTTCGGTTAAAAGCTCAATTTGTTTATCAATTAATAAAGAATAAATAAGGCTTGAAGTGTTCTAGTCGTATCTTCAATAGTTTATAAGTTATTTAAATAACAATGAAGAAAAACAGAAAGGTAAGCGACAAGTCCAAGTGTACAATAATTTTAAAAATTATATAAAAAATAGAGAAAAATTTTTTCTCAAAAAAAAATACACATGGATGTTTTTAGTATTTTTTTTAGTATTTAAACAAAATATTGCGTAAAAATTCATTTGTTTATAACAAAGTTTTTGTTGAATAAACAAATAAAAAGTGAATAAAAAAAATTTTCTTTTTAATATTATAAGAGAACATGATAAATTATGTTAAAAAAAAAAAATGATTCCTTAATATTAGTATTAAGCAACAAAAAAAAATTGTTAATTAGCAAATGCGTTTTTTAGCAATAAATAAATTTTTTTATGAAACGATTTTTTTTTCTAAAATCATTATTTTCATTAAACATCTTATTCCCAAAAAAAACTTATTAACAATGCATTTGTTTATAACAATTATTTAAACAATGCAAGTAAAAATTTTTTAAAAATTATTGTTATGTAGCTTTTAGCGATAAAAAAACGAAATAATAAAAAAAAAAAATTTTCTTGATGGCTTTATTTAGGTTTTTCATTTTTCAATGCCTTAGGTTGTTAATAAAAAAGTGAAAAATCAAAATTTTTTAATTTTTCCAACGGCGATCTTTTCTAAACCCTTTCAAGAATAGCTCCAAGAAGTGAAAAAAATTCTGGGTTTTTAGTTTAGAAATAATCAGGGTTTTTATGTAAACTTTCAACAGGTAAAAATTAACTAATTAACAAAAGCATAGTTAATTGAAAAATCGGGGTAAATTTTTTTTTTCGGCGGATTATTATTTATTCATGTGTTTTGAAAGTATCACATTTTTTTTATTCCTTAATATTTATATTTTATCGGTTTAAAAAATTCTTATTCATCATGCTGTTGATTCGATTGACGCGCGTGCACGCGCTGCTACCCGTTTTTAGCCCCATTTTCACCGTTAAAATAAAATTATAAATATTGTCGGTACAATTCGGGGAGGCAGGACTTTTTTTTAGGAAATTTCCTCCTCTTTAAGGATCTTTTGCAGATTTTGGAAATCTCAAATATTTTTCAAAATATTTGCAAAAAACCAAATCTTTTTTTTTTTTCACTAAATTGTTTATAACTTTTACAATTTTTGCGAGCCCCAATTTTTCACTTGAACATTTTTTCTAGATGCCATTTCAAATCGAATGAGACCAAAACCATAATTTTCGATGAGGTTAAACAGGTTTTCGTCAAAAAGGCACTTTTGTTGACTAGACTACTATATATCTCAACTGTGAACTTAAAATCCGCCATTTTTTTTTACCACTGTGGGATTCGAACCTACGCTTTGCGAATATTCCAGTTCGAGTGCAAGCATGCTAACCACTCGGCTATAAGTACCATTCGATTATCTTGAGGTATATGCCAAATATAAATAAAATACAATTAACTCGATATTATATCTCACGCATTAAAAGTTACAATGTCAAATAGTAATGTTTACCCGCTAGGTGGCAATTCACATTATCGATGTTTTAAAAACTACAATACCTAAAGAAAATTTCATTTGATATTATAAATTTCAGAATACTCTAGTTCTTTTTAAAATGTTTTCAGTAATAGTTCTAAAATGTTATGAAGTAAAATTAATAATCTTACAAATTATACTAATCAGGATATAAATGAACAATTTTTGAGAAATTCATATAAACATAACTTAAGTCATGTGTGACTTTTTTGTTGTTTCCAAATAAAAATCGCTATCTACTCTATACTAATATTTTTTATTTTATCTACTGAATTTTACAGAATAGATAAAAATAAATATAAGTTTTATAGTAATTTATTCTTAATGAATTGTAATATTCAACTTCTACTCCCACAAATGTTTTTAACTCAGAATTGTAATATTATCAAAGAGATTTTTTAATATTGTTATTTCCAGAATGATCGTTGTAAAATAATTATGGATTATTACCATTCTTTATTTAATTTTTACTAATCTGCATTATAATTTTTAAAAATCGTAAAATTTACAATACTGATTGTAAGAATCAACAAAAAAATGAAACTTTCTATTGATAATAGTAATTTTTGATTTGGATTGTAAATTTCTCTTCGGAAAGTAATTTTAATTTGACGACTATAAATATTAGCTAATTTTGAGCTGCGTTTTTTTTCCGCGTATTTTTGAATTTGTCTATGTTTATTTGAAATGTTTAATAACTGCAGATACCAATTCATTGATTATTTTTCGTATTGATTTTAGTATACCGTATGTATCAAATTTTAATATAAATGATAGCCATTTTGTAAAATATTATGATGCTGGCTTGAAATTAGTATACAAATATACTTATTTCAAGTCATAAATAAACAACTGATTTGTGTATTCAAAAAAATTCGTAAAAAATTTCTCTTCATTTCTATTTAGATGCGACATGACGGTAAAAAATTTTTCGGTCAATTTTTTATAAAATAATTTTGTAGGCAAAATCAAGTTGGCGCGGGAACCGCCATTGAACTAAACAAATGACTGTTGGTCAATTTTTCATTGATAAATTGACGTCAATTGTCCTCTCTATCCGAACATAAAGCCATGGCTCGACTGGATGGTCAATTGATATCACACTTGTTTTAGTATAACAGGAGTTCTTACTTTTTTTTTCTCTCACACCCAAGTAAACGAACGGTATTATCTTTGTTGCACTGACACAGTAATCAGGAACTTTGGCCGAGTTTTCCTCTTAAACAAACGAATATTATCAAAAAATTAAAGCGCACTTCGGTAGATTAGACCGTAGTGCATCGATGTGCAGAAATGTGAATAAAAATCAATAAAAAAATTAAAAATTTTTCTAAATAACATCCAATAGATCGATGTCTTATCGTAAACTGAAAGGATATATTTCTTATAAAAGCTTGTTTAGACTTAAATTTGTCTGCAATACTTTTACATGTTTCATTGCATATGTTTATACACAGTAAAATATATAGCCTCAATTCTGTCTGTAAATTAATAGATCGATGAATACTCAAGTGGGAGCAATATTCATTACTACTTAGTAGGTACTAGAATTAATCGATAGTTATGACTATTATACATCATTACACTATTTTAAAGTCATTATCCGCGTGCGTGTTGCTTTTTGTATGAGTATTCCAATAAACTTTATAGTTTGAATTGTCGATATTTTGATGCTATTTAGAATCAATTAAATTCTAATGATCATGCAATATTGCAGTTGTTGTAACCTTACAAGTCGATCTAACTTTGCTTTTTCGATAATTTCAAATCTCGGCTATGCCGATTATAGAAACCGTATTACATAGTATCCATATTACATAGGATATTTAATCAAATAAATGCTGAGTCTAAATTTGAATTTATTTTCTTTGCAGATTCACGAAACCTCAGACATTCGCTGACTGCATTGGAAATGAATTACCCCTTGGTTGGGAAGAAGCTTGCGATAAACATGTGGGTGCTTATTACATCAATCATGTCAATCGTACGTACTCATTTCTTATTTTTCTATAAATTTTCATGACAATTCGTCATAAATGGTTACTTTGAATGCAACTATCAATTATTGTTGAATCTTTTGTAAATTGAGTAAAATTTTTCTTTTACGGAAAAAATTTTGTGGCTGGTAAAAATAACAGCTAGAGTCAAAGTTATCACAAATTGGAGTAAAGAAGTAGTCCCAGCATCAATTTGTAGTAACGTCGATAAAAATTATACATCAGGAGAATATATTTAAAGAAACTTACTCTACAATTTACAATTAAATTGGATCAAGAACAAAAAAATACTGAAGGAAATAATATTTTCTCATATTTTATTTTGTTTTGTTTAAAAATTTTTTGAAATTTATTATTTCTATTGTAACTAAATAATATTTAAAAACAATAGAGTAATTATTTGTCCTGTCACCAGTTTATTCACATTTGTGAAGTAAAATTTAATATTCGTACCAGTTGGAAGAATCAACTTATTTTTTGCAACTCATGGTAAGAAAGCACGCCTTTGATTGGTTATAAATTTGTTAATTAAAAAATTAAATTTAATGTAGTGTCCTTTTTGTACCAATAAAAGACATTCTTTCTTACCATATTCAATGCAAAAAATATTGTAATGTATTGAGTAGGAAAGGCTTTCGACACTCGCTTAACGGCTCGTGAAGCAATTACACTCGTTGTCGAAAGCACTTATCTATTCAATTTGTTAATATACTACTCCATGTTGATTAATTTATTTTGTCAACATTTTTCCTTAATCTTAATTTTAATACATTACTAGAGACTACCCAACTTGAGGACCCAAGACAAGAATGGAGAGCTATCCAAGAAGCTATGCTTAGAGAATATTTGCAAACTGCACAGGACGTACTTGAGGTTAGTTTTTTAATTTTATTCGCATATTACTTAACACACTAGCAAAGCTCACATTTTTTTTCATTTTTTGGTTTCATTTAATACAATTGATAGATCTGAATTTAAAAAAAATCTAATTTATACATTTATGTTCAACCATTCTCTTTAATTCATTTTATTGAAAGCACTGTTAAAAATTTTTGTAAAATTACAATAGTTTTACAAAGCAATGGTATGGTAAAAATACAAACCAATGTAAGTCAATACAAAATTACAACACAATTTGAGTGATCTTGCATGATGTATTAGGAAAACTACTAATATGAGTTGTGATTTTACCATCTCTGTGTATAAATCGTACACGAGTTGTAATTTTACAAAACAGTACATTAATTTTAAATAACAAGCGATAAAAGTTTACAAAGAATGTTTGTGATTCAATTAGCAATAATTCTTAGTAAAATTATAAATAAATATTGTAATTTATATTGCAGTGAAATCATTCAAATTTTACAAACCTTAATTATTTTTTTACAAATTCTATTGTAGAATTACCGAGTGTATTGTAATTTCGCTATGACTTTTATTTATTACACTCGAGCTGTAATTTTACAAAACAGTAGGTTGATTTTAAATAGAAATCGTTCCAAATTTACCAAAAATGCTTGTAATTTAATTCACTACAATTCTTAGTAAAATTAAAAAAAAGTATTGTCATTAATATTACAATGAAGTCATTGAAATTTCACAAATTTTAGTTTTTTTTTTCACGAATTTTATTGTAGAATTGCAAAGTGCTTTGTAATTTTACCATAAATTTTTATGTATTATACATGAATTGTAATTTCACAAAACAGTGCGTTGATTTTAAATGAAAAGCGATAAAAGTTTACAAAATATGTTAATAATTCAATTTGCTATTATTCTTAGTAAAATAATAAAAAAATATTTTAAATAAAATTACACAAATATCACTGAAATTTTACAAACCTAAATTTTTTTTCTCACAAATTTAATTGTAGAATTACAGAGTGTATTGTAATTTCACCCTAAAATTTTGAATTATTATACAGGAGTCGTAATATTACAAAACAGCATGTTGACTTTAGAGAAAACGCGTTCAAAGCTTACAGCTAATGTATGCACTAATAGAAAATTTATATCGACTCAAGAAATATTTTCTTTAGCCAATAATTTATTTCTGTAGAAAGCCAATTATCTTACTTCAAGAAATTTTTGTCTTGATTTAGATTGTCTTGGCTCTAAAGATTTTATATCTTCGATATCTTGAGTTATTCACTATCAAAGTCAAAATGGACTTTTTCGCTTTGATCAAAGATGAATTTGCGCCAAATGGTCGTAGGGACTTCTTCAGGGCGGTAAACTAAATTAACCAAAAGAGCTTCAAGGATAGATTATCAAAAACAATTTGTTGAAGCTCATAGACTTTTTTTAAGACGAGCAAAAATTTGGAAATTTTTTTTTTTTGCGGTCGTTTTTAAGTTACAGCACGTTGAAAATCACTTAAAAATTTGGAATTTCTTGAATATCCTTTAATTTTTATAACTAATGTATGATACTCAAATTTTTTCAAATATATAATATATCTAGCAGTAATAATTTTTTTCTTTACAATTAGTTCCATTAAATCGTATTCAAATGTTTTTCTTTTGACATATTACATTTTGAAATAAAAAATCTTAGAAAATGTTAAAAAAAACTCCTCAAAGTTAAAAAATTCTTATGTTTACATAAAGAATACAATGTATACGCTATAGTGTACAATTAAATTTAGCAGTCACTGTCGGTTGTGTAGCCTAGTCATTAAAGCGTCGGTCTTTCGTGCGTAGGGTCCCGTGATCGAATCCCACTAATGCGTGTGCGTTTATTGATAAGTTTAGCGTTTTTTCTCTGAATTAAAAATTCCTACCTCGATTAGAAATTCAATATCGCATATCTAATACTCCTAGCATCGCCAAAATGATTTGACAAAAAATTAAAAAAAAAAATCTTTTTTTTTTTCAATGTTTGTAAAATTACAATACTATATTGTAAAATTACTAAATTGTTCCAAGGCAAATACAGTGGAAAATGTTTTGTAAAATTACGATAGAAATTTTTAACAGTAGGTATTGCAATTTTACAACACGTATGATCTCTCAAAAGTTTTGTATTAAAACAGTAATACAATGTGATTTTACGCAAATAATTTCTAATTGAATTGTTTTCGAAAATTACAACATTCGTTGTGTAAAATTGACAAACCTTTTTTTATTATCTGTTTAGTAAGATTAGTACTTTTGTTTTGCAATTTTCCAAAACAAAAATTGTAAAAAATGTTTTGTAAAATTACAACACTGGTTTTATTAAATCACAAAACTGCGTTGGCAATTGACTTCCAACACATTTCTTGTAAAATTACCAAAGGAATTTTCAACAGTGAGTATATTTGTAGAAATAATTGTATAATGGAACACAGAATATTCATCAACATTGTTGCTGTCATTAATTTTATTATTATTATTATTATTACTATATTAATTATATTATCACGAATCGATGTGATAGAAACGTTTAACGAAATATATACTATATTATGTATTTTTTGAATTTTGGCTTTTGATGACCGCAAGAAGCTTCGACTTTATGACCAAATAAATCTTATTATTTATCAATCTATTTAAACAATTGTTGCAGGAGAAAGGGGGGTCAATTGAATCAAAAAGCCTTAAATGATTTTTTTTAAGTAGAACTTTGAAAAATTAGAATTTTTTTTTACGATGAAACAGTAGCTTATTATTAATTTAATGATTTCCTATAGGTAAATTGCTCACAAAATAAATGTAACTTAAGAAAAAATTATAATTATTCAACCGCGTCGAGTGATTCAACCGATCCTAGCGAAGGGGCAATCGAACCACTAGTTGGGGTCGATTAAACCAAATGTATCGGAAACAAACATGAACACTTGTAACAAATAATTTATTATTTTTTACATTTTAATACGAAAATTTGACATTTTTAACGAATGTATTTGTTATTATTTTATATATTTATTTTAAAAATTGAAAATTCAACAGACGTGTACTCTATAAAAATGAATAAGTGAAATTCTCGCAAATCAGAGGATAGTCACTATTTCTACAGCTATAAGTATACCACTAATTCAACCAGTGGTATACTTATAGCTGTTTTCCTGTGAATATTTACTAATTTGAAGTGAATTTCACTGATTAATTTTTAGAGAGTACTGTTTTGATTGTCAAATTCTTCAGGTTGTAACGGTAGCTTAATAAAAATAAATTTATTATCTTTCTTTACTTACCCAATTATGTAATAATCGTAACAATCTTTAATAAATAAATTATTGTCGAAAATATTTTTACATCTACTTGTCTTTTTAGTCGGATGTTGATGAAATATGCGCGCAAGTCCCATATGCGTTTGATGGTTCAGTTGATCCTACCCGAGTCGAAATCTAAGTTCTGTCTTAGTTGTAATTTTTTCTCGACTTAATTCCAGAAAAATGTACGGTCAAAACAGACCTTGTGCAATTGGGTACTGTATCAGCGTACGTCTGGTTTAGTTGTAACTCGAGGAGTTTTGTCCCAATATACTGGGCTTACAACGAAACCAGACGTTGAATAATCATAATATTAAATATAATAATAACAATAATAATGTTGATATTATTTCAGATCGAAGGGTGCGGGCTCGAATCCCACTCAGGCCCATTATTATTTTTTTTTTTTTTTTAATAATATTACTATTAATAATAATAGCAATAAAAATAATAATTATTTATTATAAAAAAAAAAATAAAGAAACTAAAAACACGTCAACCCGTTAGAAGCGACAGCACTGTTTTAATTATGAAATAATTATTATAAAATTATAAATACATAATGAAATAATTAAATTTGACTCAAATACAAAAAAAATTCTAACGTAGAAATATTTTTATTCTGAAGTTCCAGGAACTTCTGAAGGTAGGATCTGAAAGAGTCAGGATATCGATTAGATTCTATGACTTAGTACACTCATGTTATTAATTAAATTAAGATTACCGTAGAAAGAAATAATCGACGAAAAATCGCAACTCCCGGGATTCGAACCTATCACCATATCGCAACCGATATGCAAGCGAGAACTTTAGTAAGCTCATATAACCGACTCGTAAGCCACGCCTCTACAAATGACAGTCCATTGGGTCGAATATTTAAGGGAGATGAGATCTGAGACAAAAACGCGGGATATTTAAAAAAAATAAAAAATTCGAGCGACAATAGAGCACCCTCAGCGCTTTTGCGCTTGAAATATGCAAAAAAAAAATAACTGAAAATAAGAATTAAAAAACAAATAAAATTAATAATATAAAAGGTGAATAGAAAAATTCATAATTAAAAAAAAAACTAATGTTATTAAAAAAAAATTAAATAAAAGTAATAATTAAAAATAAAATGAGCAATTGAGGTGTGCACTTTTGGATTTTCCAATTTTTTTAGTTTTTAGTATTGAGTATAGTATCCACGGGTATTATCATAATTATTTAATTGGGAAGAATCTTATACAATAATATTATTAATATTAGTAATAATTATAATTATAATTGTTTTATTATTATTGTAATATTTTATGATTATTTTAATATATTATAAAATAATGATTTATTATTATTATTATTATTATTATTATTATTATTATTATTATTATTATTATTATTATTATTATTATTATTATTATTATTTAAAAAAAAAAAAAGTGATTCAAAGTGAGACTCGAACCCGCGTCCGTAGATTTCAAAGACTATTTGCTTACTCATTATTATTATTATCTTCACGATTATTATTATTATTCTACGTCTGGTTTCGTTGTAAAAAATGTTGGAAAAATAATAACAATAATAAAAATGTGGGTAATGTTTACGGTCAAAACAGATCTCAGAAGGCCTATTTTAACCGTACTTTCTATCCAGACAGTCTTTTACGGTCAAAACAGGCGTATTCTAAGGCGGTAAATCGAACTTCAAAGGGTTTGGAAACTTCTACGGTTAAAACGGATCTTATATTTCGACTCGGGAACTTACGTTACTTCATCTTTGAATAACTTGAATTATACTTGGCCAACATTTGTTGAATATTTGTCGAGTTCCAAAAATTTAACTTAGGTCAACAAGTTATCTTTTGTTGAAAATGATCAATTTTCTGAACGGGACGTTGAAAATTAAGTTCTGAAAGAAGCGTTTGAATAATTTATTACTTTGAATCGGATATGATTCTTTTTATCCTTATAACTGCACGCCTCATAACGCGAAGCGTTCGAGGTAGTGCATTACTCTCAACATGTCAAAGTCAAGCAATTTTGTATTTATTAATTCTTAATATTCTACTCATAGTTTTCTTAAAACAGCTGAAACCACTTATTGACTAGGTTATATAATTCTTTGTATAAATAATTTGTCTTGGTTTAATAATTATTATATTATAATTCATTCGTTATATCATTAAAATCTTACTGGATAATATTAATATACCCTTTTTATATCGACTAGTGAAATATTATAATTTACCCCATCACTTAGATATCATTTTAAGAGTATGTAGTATTTGCATAAAAAAGTTATATTTATCTGAGAGTTAAAGTATACATAACTAATGTAGTATAAATATCGGACGCCAAGTAAAGTTGAGGCATGTGGCATGCCAAGAAGGCTTGCATTCCAATGCAAATGGGGATCCACTGTACTGTAGTGGGATATATACTGTAGCAGTAACATCAATATATTAGTACTTGTCTCAATTGAGGATGAAACTATAACATGGTGGCCACAGAATTTTGAGATTGAAATTCCCTGACTTTTCCAGGTATTCCAGTCAAACAATTCAAAAATTCCCTGACTATGTGTAGTAATATTAAATCATTGGAAATATTTATTTAATTTAAAATAAAGTGGTATAAGTCAGTTCAATCAATAATTAATCATTGTTGTTAAATGAAACTTTTTTTTTATTTCTTAATGTTCATTGTACTTTTTTTTTTTTATTTATTAAATGAATAATTTTTTATTTTTGATTTGAAATCCATGTTTTTATATAACTTACTCTATAATAAAATATAAATAAATTTTTCATTTTCACTATAGAATAAATTTCATAAATAAGAATATTTCATAAAATATTAATAAAGTATTAATGAAGTAAGTGAATAATAAATATAGTGAAACTTATTAGTTCATTACAGATGTATACATTTAATGTTTTCAGTTTTTTAACTTGTTAATATGGATTTTAATAGCTTGAAGATCCTGGCGATTGGTTTCTACTAAGACTTTTTTTTTTCTAACAGCCTTTTTAATTCTGACGGCTTCATTTTTTCGCTATTGGAATCAATGACTAATAATTATTTTTCAAGATGGTTTTACAACCGCATTCGCGCCGCGTCACTTTTTGAACAGATTTGACAGAAAACTAAATTTGTCGGATTTTTTCAGTCAAAAGAAAGAAAATGAAAATTTTTCCAGCTTTTTGACGAAATTCCCTGACACTTCCCTGACTTTTCCCGTATATTTATTATTCCCTGACATTTCCAGGTTTTCCAGAAATGTGGCCACCATGTATAAGGACTAAAAAATAAGTACATATGCACTGAGAAAAGAATTTATTAAATATTAATAAAATTTATCAATATTTGATAAACGGTTTACTTAGATCGTTCCCAAGTCGGTCATTATCAAATATTAATACACAGTTTATTAAATATTAATAAACGGCTTATTAAATATTAGTAAAACTGTTTATTAAATATTAATAAACAGTTCATCAATTATTGATCGGCGGTTTATCAAATATTAATAAAAAAACGGACTGATCTATAGTTTACGATTCTACATACATTATATACTATTGTGATATGTAAGCAGTTTGTTTGGTTAATATAGGTTAGGTGAAATTTAGAAAGTCCCACTTTTTAAATAATTTTTCCAGAACACTTTATTTTTTTTTTAATTATTTCAACAACCATAAAAAAAATTAGTTACTTATAACGCATATATAAGGCAATATGTTAGGTTAGAGGGTACAACGCCACCACACTCATTAATACTATATACAAATGTCACATATCAATAGTTGATAAAAGTTTATTAAATATTAATAAGCTTCTACTAAATATTGATCAGCGACCTATCAAATGTTAATATCAATTTATTAATATTCAGTCGATGGAAAGATCGATATTTGATATGTGTGGGATAATATTTAATAAATACAGTCGAATATTTGATATATATAATTTATCAAATATTGATAAATCAATTTATCAAATATTAGTAAATTTTTCTGTCAGTATGGGATATTCCATGCTAGATAGACCACTGTTGATTCCGACCGCTTCCGATTTGGCTGAAAATTTTTTTTCCTTTTCTAGCCCATTAAAATCATTTTTTAGGAAATTTTAAAATATTTTTACCCGACCCAAAAAGAGTTAGAAGTTTAAAAAAAAAAGGCTTTTATTTTTTCAAATAGCTATAACTTCTTCAAAAATTGACTAACTGGGACGTTTTTTTTTTTTCAAAATCTTTGTCTTTGAATTGATTTTTCAGAAAAAAATACCAAACAATTTTAAGATGATAAACTCCATGAAATTTTCGTCTCTTTTGAGAAAATTAATTAATTAATGTAACGGGACCGAATTCTACCTCCGTTTTACTGGAGGCCGTTTCCTCGCCTATTCCAGGCATACACGCGCTGCGTCACATCCCTATTTTCCACCATAATATAATAATAGCGAAATATGAGCATAACTCATATTAGCTGACCCTGGGATCAATGATTAGATCAAAGATCCTCTTGCATATGGGTGCCTCACCAACAAACCACCACGAGTCCTACCTCTCCTTGGCCAATTACTACTACCATCCCAGGAAGTAATCAGACTCTGGTCGAAGTAGGCTTGTAATGGCCCTCCGTGAAACCAATTCTCCGTATTGGTCGACATGTTGCATAGATTAATAGTGAGACGTAACTTCACCTTAATATCCTAAAAAGGGTTTCATCAATTCATAATCACAAAGATTTCAGACATGCCATTATACACACTTGCCCTCACCCATCACTAAGTAATCTCTAATTTACGAGCTTTTTCGGGTGCCATAATTTTTTAAGACAAATCATGGCGGGGTTAGGACCACTCGAGATTTTCTTTGGAAAAAAACCGTTATTTTCTCAAAGTTCGCCATTTTTTATTTATTTTTGTATATTCTCAAAAAAATCTTCAATTAATTCTGCGATTATTCCCGCCAATCCCAGAGTGAGTCGACTTTTTCTTCTATTTTTTTTTTCAATTGCAAAAAAAATTTTTTCCCACCTGGGCTTATTTCACAAAACATCACTCTGGGAATTTTCAAGGATTTATAGATCTCAAAGTTTGAAAAATTGAGAAGAAAAAAAAAATTGGAAGTGGTAGTCCTCGAAAAAATTTGGATTTTTTTTCAAAAAAGTAAAAAAAAAAATCGGTCTGTCAGTTGACCCTGCAGGCCAGCCTCAAAACTTCCCGCCGTTTTCGAGCTCCTTGAGCTCGAAAAATGGTTGTGGATACATTTTCGAGCTCTTCGAGCTCGAAAATACTTTTGTATGCCTTTGTTTTCGGAAAAAAACGTTTTTTACCATTTTTTCTCAAACGATATCTCTCGAACTAATAAAGCGAATGATATGGTTAAGGTGGCAATCGACGCGTTTTATTGAGTTCTACAACTGATCAGACTTTGAAATTTATTTATCGAATCGTTTTCGAGAAATTTCAAAAATACTAAAAAAGATTTTTTGTTTCAATTCTTTCGACAACGGTATCTCTTGAAAGAATTAACCGATTTTGATGGTTGAGGTGGCATTCGACGCGGTTTATAAAGCTTCAGAGCCCAGTTGATTTTGGAATAATCCATCGAGCCCGTAAAAAGTTATCCGAAAAAAACATTTTTGAAAAAAGTTTATTTTTGAAATATCTCCGAACGAGCCCTACCGATCAAGCTCAATTTTTTTCCAGCTTCGAGATATTGACAAACCGCGTCGAATGACACCTTGACGATCAAAATCGGTTCGTCCGTTCAAAAGTTATAGATATTTACATACGTACGTACGTACGTACATACACTCGGACATCATCTTGAATTTAGTCAGAATAGCTTCCTAGAACCTCAAAACGTCGACATCTATTGGAATTTCGATTTTCACAAATCGGGGTGAAACCAATAACTTCCCGAATTTTTGAAAATTTGCAATTTTCTTAGCGGGAAGTTAAAAAATAGAAGACGTCTATAAATAATTAAATTGTATTTTTTTTTTTTTTTCAAAAACTACACCTAAAAACAAAGAGCATGAAAAGAAGAAAAAATTGTCATTTGGTCTATTTTTGACCAAGTCACAGGCTTTCGAAAAATAAATCCAACGCACATCGCTATTTCAAAAGCCTGTGACTTGATCAAAAATAGACCAAATGGCAATTTATTATTTTTTCACTCTCTTTGTTTTAGGTGTAGTTTTTGAAAAAAAATACAATAAAATTATTGATAGATGTCTTCTATTTTTTTTTTTCTTTTTGGAAAAAAATCCAATTTTTTTCGAGGATTACCACTTTTAATTTTTTTTTCTTCCCAATTTCTCAAACTGCGATCTTCTATAAGTCCTCAAAAATTTCTATAGTGATATTTTGTAAAAGAAGCCCAGCTGGGAAAAATTTTTATTTTCAATTAATAAAAAAGAAAATCTGGGCGTCGGTTGGCCCTACGGGCCAGCCCCAAAACTTCCCGCTGTTATCGAGCTCAAGGAGCTCATTAACACATTAACACATTATATTATGATTTATCCGGAAAAAATAACATAAAATGTTATTTTTTTAATTTTTCGGCGCCGATATCTTTTGAACTAATTAACCAATTTTGACGTTTAAGGTGGCAATCGACGTATTTTATTGAGTTCTAAAGCTGATCAGATTTTGGAATTGTTTGGTTAAGTTATTTCAAAGATATTCGCAAATAACTGTTTTTCACCATTTCTTTCTCCTGCGATATCTCTCGAACAAATTAACCGATTGAGATGGCTAAGGCGGCAATCGACGCGTTTTATCAAATTCTAGAGCTGATTAGATTTTGAAGTCGATCGTTCAAGTTGTTTCTGAGAAATCACTAAAAAACTAAAAATAAAAAATTTATTTTTGTCGTAATTCGCAAATATTTTCGAGTCTACTCTATCAAATGATCTAAAATTTTCAGGAAAGTTGATGGCCAACAAGCTCTTTCGATTGCCACCTCAACCACCCAAATCGATTTATTAGTTAAAAAGTTACAAAGAGTTTACATACACACACACACACACACACACACACACACACACACACACACACACACACGCGGACATCATTCTGAAAATAATCAGAATAGCTTCCTAGGACCTCAAAATGTCGACATCTGATGAACGAAATTCGATTTTCGAAAATCGGGGTGAAAACAATAACTTCCCGAATATTTGAAAATTTACAATTTTCTTAGCGGGAAGTTATAAATAGAAGGAAAAGTCGACCCATTCTGGGATTGGCGGGAATAATCGCAGAAAATAACGGTTTATTTATAATAAAGGCGAAAATTTCATGGAATTTATCATCTTAAAATTTTTTTGTATTTTTTTTTTTTAAAAGTAAATTCAAAAACAAAAATTTTGAAAAAAAAAGAAAAAAAAACAAAAACGTCCCAATTGGTCAATTTTTGAAGAAGTTATAGCTATTTGAAAAAATAAGGTAAGTGACCCCTCTATCGGCCAGGCCCCCTTTATCGGCCACTTAGTCGAAAAATCGATATATTTCCATCATAATTACGTATTCATGCGTAAATAGTTTTTTAAAAAAAAGTAAAATTAATCTACTTTAGATTAAATATACTTTTTTTTCATACCGATGCCGAAAGTTCGTATTCTGTCCCTAATTTGCGGGATGAAAGTAGTATATTCTAGCCCGTCTAATAAAATTAAAAAAAAAAAAGATAATCGCTCTATTTTTTCCCAGCTCAATATAAAAAAAAAAAGTTATATTTTTTCCCGGCTGTCAAACTTCATTGACACGTTCAACCTAACCCAAACTAATCCGTTACGTACGTGTTAAAGTAAAGTAAAATTAAAATTTTATGGTATTGTAATTACTTAATGTTATGATGTTTTTATAGTAAAGTATATTTATAAATAAGTTAATAGAAAAAATTATTTTGTTTAATGATTTATGTCAAAAAAATCAGTTAAATAATTTTGAAAATTAAATTAGGATCACGTACTTACTTTCTGTCATGTGTATACTTTTTACTTCATCTATAATTGAAATAAAAGTCTGATAACTGAAAATTTAAATGAAAACATCTATCAAAAATTAAAGCATAATCATTTAAAAACTTTATTTATTTTATCGAAAAACAAAAAGAGCAATTATAATTTTTATTAATTAATTAGAGTAACGGAAGTATAATAAATAACATGAGTAAAATAGGTAATCAAGAAACACTAGATATTGTTACTTTTAATGATATAATAAAAATGAAAAAAATGGTAATGATAATTAGATTATGATAATCTTATTCTGTCTCGTCTTTTTTGACATAATAATAATTATTAATTGTAAGGTTATCAATTTTACATTTTTCAAATTTCACAAAGTGACTCGGAATTATTGATTCTATTTCATCCGGCATTGCATTTTCATTATCGAGCTGTTTTACTGGATTATTTTTTAATCGTTTAGGCGGTGGTTGAATGAAGTTAGCGCTTCTTGGTATATTATCAGTATTGGAGGTGGTTGATGTAGAGCTGTGTGTTTCTTTTGAATGTTTGGCTGTCGTGTTTGAAACCTTATCACTAAAATTTTTGCTTCCTGAAGGTCGAATTGGAATATCAGAATTTTTATCAGAAGACACAAAAGATTTTACAATTACTGAGTCCAAATTCTCGATTGACTTCAGTATAATTCTTTTATTATTTGTTTTTGAAGTTGATGGAACGGCTAGACTTTCAGATTCAGTGGACAAAGTTTTTTCTCCAGGGATTTCAAATGACATACGTGAAGCTTCAGCAGCATGATTCTCGAGTATTTGAGGTGGAGTTACTAAATCGAAATTTTGAGTTTCTGTTGTTTCCGTTGATGTAGTTGTAGTTGCTGCAGTTTTTTCCACTGAATCAATGATTTTATTGAAAATTTTCGTTTTATTTCCTAATGAGTTTTCTATGTAGCCTTCAGCAACAGTACTTGATTTCCAACCGCCGTGAGCCTTAATTGTCGTCAGACTAGCACCTGAATTCGCAAGTAATGTTGCTGATGTACGTCGAAAACTGTGCCATGTATACCGCTCTGAATTTGGTAAATTTAAAAAAACTGCAATCGTTTTCGAAACTTCGCTAAATTTATTTTTACCGATCACTTGACGCACACAACTTCCACGATGATATTGTAAAAAAAATCTGTCAGTGCCGGGCTCACTTGGTCTTTGAGTAATATACTTGTTAATTATTTGATAAAAATGAGCTCCAATAACGAAAGACCTAGGATAGTAGTTTTTAGTATGTCGAATTGTTACAGTATATCGTGTCCCACTGTCTTCAACATCAGATGTTAAAATATTACAAAATTCAGCTGATCTTAAAGCTCCCGAAACTCCAAAGATAGCAATAGCCTAAAAAATAATAATTTGTATTTATAAATTTTTGTAAATAATAAACAAATTGTAAATTTATTTGCATGCTGTTCATTAGTTTATAAGAAAAGAATAAATTAAAATGAAATACCATTAAAGGATCACAAACATTTCGAAAAAGAAAAAAAAATATTAATTTTCAAATCATTAAATTATTCGATTATTAATATTTTATTTAAAAATTTAATGAATAATTTAGTTTCCAATTGATAATTCGGAATTATATCATTTATAATTTTATTTCAAACAATTATTCAAAATATCTAGCTTAATAGTTTAAATTTAAATAATCTAGTTGAAATAATCTAATGAGCAGTTTAATTTTAAATAGATAATTTACCTTCATGGCTAAATAAACGTGATCTGGAGCATCGTTGATAAATTTTTGAATCTCAGGCAATAAAAAAACATAAGATTTTTTTGGTTGAAATCCTTTGGATTGATTTTTCATAAACTGCTTGAGCTTTTGATATTTGTTAATATCGACATTATGATTAAGATTCATGGTAGTTTTTAACATAGACCAACGACTCCATAAAGTCGTTGGTTTTAATTTTTTAGATAACTCGTTGAAGTAAACTATAAATACTTCTTCTGAGTATGATTTTGTATTATTTATGTCCATCCACTTTATGAATTCATTATAACAGAGCATATATTTGGCATTGGATTTTTTTGGTAATAAATTTTTAACTATATCATCAGCTTCATCTTCTATATTTCTCAAAAGAATTTCTTCATTTTCACTGTCACTTGAATCGTCAGACGAACTCATTTTTTAAATTTATTTAATTTACTTTTATTATTATTATTATTTATTTTTATTTAATTTATTCTTGATCAAATTATAATTAATTTTTTTAAATTGTAAAAATTCTCAAGATAAATAATAAATGACAAGACTGTTATAGATTGTCACCAGGCAACAGCTACATGTATTTATTATTTTATTATAAAGGAAAAAAGTTGACATCTGCGCATATTTATTGACATTATTTTTAACCGGGGCAAAAAAAAAAAATCATCATTTTTTTTGTTTTTATTATAACCATACATTTTTTTATGTTTCTTTACATCAACGAACTTTCGGTCCTGGTATGATAAAAAAAAGTATGTGCACTTCGAGAAGAAAGTAAGTCATTCCAACCCGCATGTTTGTCACCCTCGCCTTCGGCTCGGGTGACAATTTTCATGCGGGTTGGAATGACTTACTTTCTTCCCTTGGTTCACAATATACGATAATTATTGTAAAAATTCATTTTATAATTAAAAAAAAAATAGTAGTGCGTCAGATGCGATTTCTGATGATTTCTTATCAGGTAGGTTAAGGTTTCTTATTTTTTCAATAACCTATTACTAATTAAAAATAACAATAAAAGTCCGATTTTTTTTTTGTAACCTTTTTAGCTCGTTTCATAGTAATTTTAGGAGTTAAAAATTTGATGATTTTTGCCTAATTTATATTAAAAATAGGGTGGCCGAATATAGATACAAGAAAATTACCTATGTATGTATGAATTATCGGCCACCTTAGTTTTATTTTTTTTGAGGTTATCAGCATTTATATGCAAAATAGTCAATTTAATTTGTTAATGTCAAAATAAATAAACAAATTGATTAAGTTATATTTCACAATAAATATAAATATTTAAAATAGATGTAAATAAATTATATGCATCCGATCAGCTAAAATTTTATCTATAAGGTGGCCGATAATGGGGGTCTAGGCAGGCCGATAGAGGGGACAGCTAGGCCGATAGAGGGGACATCAGGAATTGAAGTTATTTGCATTTATTATTTAATTTCTAATAAATATTTTTACACATATTTTTTTTTAATTTGAAGTTAAATGTATAAGCTTTAAAGTTCTATCACTGTTTTATACATGAATTAGTTTTTTATATTTTTATTCTCAATTCGAAAAAAAAAATATGCTTAACTGACCGATAGAGGGGTCACTTACCTTAAAAGCCTTTTTTTTTTTAATACTCCTAACTCTTTTTGGGTTGGGTAAAAAAATTTGAAAATTTCCTAAAAATGATTTTAATGAGGTAGAAAAGGAAAAAAAAATGGTAGCCAAATCGAAAGCCGTCGGGGTCAAAAGTGGTCGATTTGGCATGGAATGCCCCATATACATATCAGCAGTATTTGTACTTGGATTAACTCTTTTTACAATTTTAATTAAGATTCAAATTTATCAATATTCCAATCACTCAGTAATATTTACATCCAATTCATTCAACGTGATCTCAAAAGATTTAACCCTCGCAAAAACAATTTAAATCTCTTGTAATATACAATAATACTTGATTGATGTTTTTTTTGATTGATGATTTATTAGTATCAAATATAGGATATTTATTACTTATTTGTTTTTTTTTTTTGTTCATTTTTTTCGATGCGTCTATCGGTTTATTAATCTTCAGTCATATGGTAACTCCAGTAACACAAGAGTTATAAATTTCTTCAATCATGTGGTCGCTAGTTCGTTTTACTCTAATATGGAATCGTCGACCCGAGTTTCTGGCTGTGAGAAAAAAGGATACACGAACGAACGAGTACACGTATGGAGAAAGAAAAAAGAGAGAGAAAGAGAGCCAGCTCTTACGATCATTTTCTGTGCTGTGAAAAACGCAAAATGGCTGATATGAAATCTTCACAGCAATAATATAGTTTTAACAGAGAATCGAATCAACATTAAAAATATAATAGAAAAATTTTGTTAAGATTTTATATCTATATTATAGGCTTTGAGGTTGCATTTGTATTTCATAACGTTAATGTACTTAGGAAAAAAATCTGGCTTTAAGCTACGTAACAGAAGAGTATTATCTCTTCACTTCACGTTCGAAGTGTACATTAATGCTAATATTTTGATTTATTATTTTCACACTTTTTTTCTTATCAAAGTTTTAGAGATTCTTACCTACGTAGAGTGAGATACACTTTAATTTGTGATTAGGAAGATAAAAAATTGAAGTTTTTCACACCTGTTACGATAAACTCATGTCGAGAAAAATGTTAATTATGAAGCAAAAAGATCGGAAATAAAATGAGGATGGAATAGCCCACGGGTATTCTTCCTATCTGTGAAAGTTAAGTTTCATCGTCGTCGTTGATGTTGCTAATGTTTCCCGTTTCATTTGGTTCCTTCGTCTTCAATCTCATTGAGGTTGGTCAGTAACTACGTAGTGGCCTCTTTATTATCGGACTAAGTAACTTAACTATATACAATTTATTTGTTTAATTTTTTTTATTTAACTCATTAAATTTTGTAAACATAAGAGTACAACTTGTCTAAATTTTTATTGGGCAAGTCGTTTTTCGAAAGTAGTCGACGTCGAATAAAACTTATTATGAAATGCAATTAATTTATATTCACCCAACGTTGATATAAGAAAATAATTATTTCACATTGCCGAATTCCCTTTATAATCACTTGGTTATTTTGAAAATATTTTAATTATAACTATCATTTTTTATTCTTTTGTAGTTTATCTTGAAAATGGTACAGTTGGGCCAAGGATTCCGTTTGCTCACAAAATTCAAAGAATTCTTGGCTGGTAGTTCGTTATTTCTGAG
This sequence comes from Microplitis deprimator, assembly GCA_964016945.1. Taxonomy (NCBI): domain Eukaryota; kingdom Metazoa; phylum Arthropoda; class Insecta; order Hymenoptera; family Braconidae; genus Microplitis; species Microplitis deprimator. Next base: position 14,970,317 of record OZ024707.1, read on the forward strand.
CCAGCTAAATGTTCCCAATGCAAGTACTTGTTTGCAAACTTTCGTCTATGTATTCATAAACTTTTGGATTAAAATTTGGGAATGATGCTATCATTATAGAGGATTGTCGAAATTCCTAAAGTTCTGTAAATACATTCGTTGCTCTTGCAACCCTTATAAATATCTTCTTTCAGAGCTATCTTCTCTCAAAAATAATATAGGGTAGTAGTACCGTTTTTGGCCACTTTAGGGCCAGTTTTAGCTATTTAGAAATTTTAAATAAAACAATTTGTAAAATATGCAATGACATTATTAATTGTTTAAATGTGTTCGAAGATACTTTTATCACACTATTACAATGAATTTTTTTTTTTTTTATATGTTTTCATTAATTAAAATGAAGTATTAAATGTCCGAAAATGGAGCAGTGGCCACAAATGGTGCTTTTACCTTATGTAGGTACTGCTAGTAAGAAATACTATATTGTATTGTAGTCATACTGTGGATACACGTGTACATAATATGTATAACGAATAAAACACCAAGAAATAACCAATAGTCTAACAAGTTACGTGTGTACATATCTCAAGGGACAAACTTTGTTTTTGTTTTTGTTCAAAACCTATCATAAAAATGATTTAATTATCAACAATTAATATTACATACTTTGAATTTATATATATGCGTAGTAAAGCCCAGAGGTTTGAATGTCTATCGGATTCCATAGTGGTAATGCTATCATTTTCTGTTTCAATGTATGTATGTCTTACATATATATGACTTACAATGTGTAAGTATAGTATGTGTTTAAACAGTGAACAGATACGGTGACTTGGCAAAAGCGAGCAAGCTTGCACGAGAGATTGGAATGTTTCCCGTCCACCATCGTTCCTCTTCTCCCCTTGCCATTCCTTTCCCCTTTATCTTCCGTAGTGCGGCTCGATCTTCGTCTTTTGAATATATTAAAGTATATATATATATATATTTTATATCATGCCAAGACTTTTGACGTAGTGGCTCCTGGTATTACACTCGTAAGGATTCACAGTCGCCGGAAAACGCCGAAGATACCCGAAGGCGAGAATTAAGAAGAGACCACTGCTTTCAAAGAACAAGTATTATGAGCGACTTTTTACTTCAGGTTTTCTATATTCATCATGCAACTTCCTTCTACAAATATAATACAACCTTCCCTTGCCATCAGGATACCGTAAATCGCTTTAAGAACAAAAATAACCATTCTCTACAGACACTTTGCAGGTATGCCTATGGTGCGTGTTTTTAACATCAATACTAATGACAAGACATTCAATTTTAAAGAGCATTCTTTTATTTAGATTTTTTTTCTTCTATTAACTATTCATTAATCCACTTTTACTTCTGTTTCAACCAGTTGGGGTCTTTGTTTGAATAGAAAAAAAATTGATAACGAATATTATTGAATTATATTACACGTTTAATATCATAACGATTTTTTTTTATAATTTATTTTTCAATCAGTATAAAAAAACATAAGAGAAGAATTACATAGTACGTAAAGGGGATGTTCAACGTTAAAGAATGATGAGGATATGTATGAGATCTTGAGAAGGAAAAAATGCGAAGTGAATGGTTGTGGTACAATGACACCGTGACCTTGCTAGCCTTAGGGTCAACGCACGCGATTGGTCGGCCTCGACATAAACGCTCAAATCAGTAGCCCTTTATACTCCAATTTCTATACATTGGTGATTTTATGCTATTTATTTCGTGCGCTTAAAAAAATATTTAGTAAGATATAAGAAGTATTATAAAAACAAATAAATAAAATCGTTAGATCTGCGTGCGGATTTCAAAATGTTCGGCTGTTTTCTAATCCAGTGAGCTAGAAAACATTACACTGAGAAAAAATTTCTCTTCGGAAAATTAAATCAGTTTTGTAAAATTCTGTTGAACTAATATTTATTTGGGACAAATAAATTTTATTACGTCAACCTAATCTATTTTGTCATTTTTAACAAATTATTTAATAGATTCTATTTAATTGGCATTAATATTTTTTTCTCTAAGGTAATAAAATCATTTGGTAAAGTTAAGAAAATATTTATTTCATAGACAACTAAATTATTTTATAGTGCCAACAAACCCAAATATTAAAGCAAATTATTATTATATTAACTCTAATAAATATTACTTAGACACAGAAAAATATATTCATTTAGAATAAATATATATTTGTTCGAGGTTAATGAATATATATTAAAACCTAATGATTATTGATTTAAAAAATGAGAAATTCATTTAATTAAAATAAATAACAGAGTGTTATTGTCATTAATTAGTGATAGATATTGTAAATTATATAAATTTTGTTGTAAATAGATATCAATTAAAAATAGAAATGATTTGAATCATTTTAAATTAAATTTAATGAAAAAATAATATATATATATATATATATATACTCCCCGGGAGTAGTTCGGTGCTCGTCAGTAGATCGCGCCTACAGCTCGTAGTTTCCCTTTTAAGAAACTTATTTCAGAGTTATTATATTCCAAACTAGAAGCATTTCGGCTAGCCCCAAAATTCCCGTTGTTTTCGAGCTCCTTGAGCTCGAAAAAATCATTGTGAATACATTTTCGAGCTCGAAAATACTTTTGTATGCCTTTGTTTTGAAAAAAAAACTTTTTTTACCATTTTTTTCTCCAACGATATCTCTTGAACGAATTAACCGATTGATACTGTTTTGGTGGCAATCGACGCGTTTTATTGAGTTCTAAAGCTGATCAGATTTTGAAATTGATTTATCTAGTCGTTTTTGAAAAATTTTTAAAATACTAAAAAAAGAATTTTTTTCTAATTCTTTCGACAACGGTTTCTCGTGAACGCATGAACCGATTTTGATGGCGGAGGTGGCATTAGACGCGGCTTATAAAGTTTCAAAGCCCAATTGATTTTAGAATCTATCCATCAAGCACATTACAAGTTATCCGAAAAAAACATTCTCGAAAAAATTTTAATTTTGGAATATCTCTGAACAAGCCCTACCGACCAAGCTCAATTTTTTTCCAGCTTTGTGATATTGACAAACCGCGTCGAATGACACCTTGACGATCAAAATCGGTTCGTCCGTTCAAAAGTTACAGATATTTATATACGTACGTACGTACGTACATACATACATATATACATACATACATACATATATACATATATACATACATACATATATACATATATACATACATACATATATACATATATACATACATACATTCATACATACATACATACATCCATACATACATATATACATACATACATACATACATACATACATACATACATACATACATACATACATACATACATATATATATATATATATATATATATATACATACATACATACATACATACATACATACATACATACATACATACATACATACATACATACATACATACATACATACATACATACATACATACTAGGGTGTGTCAAAAAAATAGCCTAATATTTTTTTTCGAATGGCCGTGGAATTCTGTCAGAGGACTTCAAAATAAAGTTCCTGTGAAAATATGAGCTCTTAATATTCACATGTAGAGGTCACGAATCATAATTTTCTATTTTCCATTTAAATAACATGGGAAAAAAAAATTTTAAGCTTAGAATTTTATACCTCGGCAATGGCTTAATGTACAGATAAGCTCAAGATATATTTTTGTAGGGAATTAAACGGTCTATAAGAAAAGTCTCCTATCATTTTTTGATAAATCCGTCTGTTGAAAAGTTATTGGAGCTTGATGTCAAATTTATAGTAAATATCGAGATTTTTTTACTTTTTGGGCGAAACTATCAGACATATCACAAAATATCTTGAGATCTTTTTTGTAGAGAATTTTATTCCCTACAAATTATTTCTCATAAATTTTTTTCAAATTCTGCATAACTTTCTAGTTATTTCCATTTTAATGTCAAGCTCTTAAAATCGATTAGAACACTATTTTTTTTAAGAGCTTGAAATTAAAATGGAAATAACTAGAAAATTATGCGGAATTCGAAAAAAGTTTTTTTTTAGTAGAAACAATTTGTAGGGAATACAATTTTCTACAAAAAAGGTCTTATGACATTTTGTGATAAGTCTGTTAGTTTCGCCGAAAAAGTAAAAAGATCTCGATATTTACTATAAATTTGACTGTAAGCTCCAATAACTTTTCAACAGACGGATTTATCAAAAAATGATAAGAGACTTTTTTTGTAGACCGTTTAATTCCCTACAATAATATATATTTTGAGCTTATTTGTACATTAAGCCATTGCCGAGGTATAAAATTCTAAGCTTAAAATTTTTTTTTCCCATGTTATTTAAATGGAAAATAGAAAATTATGATTCGCGACCTCTAAATATCAATATTAAGAGCTCATATTTTTACAGGAGCTTTATTTTGACGTCCTCTGATAGAATTCCACGGCCATTCGAAAAAAAATATTAGGCTATTTTTTCGACACACCCTAATACTTACATGCATACACTCGAACATCATCTTGAAATTAGTCAGAATAGCTTTCTAGAACCTCAAAACGTCAAGATCTCTTAGAAATTCAATTTTTGAAAATCGGACCGGAACCATTAACTTCCCGAATTTTTGAAAATTTCCAATTTTCTTAGCGGGAAGTTAAAAAAGTACGTGTCAAGGAAATAAATTATTTTTCTAAATATGTATTCATTTAGTTTTTAAATGAATATTCTGTCTTTTTTAAATAATATTTAATTATTATTAATAACTCATTCTCTAAGGCTCACTAGTATTTTCCGTTATGACTATTCTATAAGATCTATAGTTAATCAATTTGATTTTATGATTGCTACTTAACGCGTAATTATCTTTACTAAATGTTTTATAGTTTCTTATAATTCGTTTCGTTGATGGATTATAAAATATTTAGTTAAAACAACCAAATATATGATTAGCAATGGACATAATCGAATCATTTTGTTGTCATAACTAAAATTTAGTTGTCAGAAGAAAATTTTTTTCTCAATGTAGTAAATATACAATTTCAGGCTCTTCGAAATGAAAAATACTCTCCGAGCTCCAAACTTATAGTTTCTCATGTATATTGATTCCGAAGCATAGTCAAAATTAAGTGAAAATAATTCAATTATTTCAGACTATTCACTTCTTATGGAAGTATCAATAGATCCAAATATTTTTGGTGATATTTTAAAGAATCAATCAAGATAATTGATCAAAATTTCAAGGTATTCAACGAAAATAAGGAATTACTCTTGTTAACCAAATAATTAGATGACCCTATAAAAAAAAATTCATGCCTAACCATAAATTATGCTTAGATATCACACATGATCATAAATAAACATATATGATTTAATATGATCCTTTAAGATATGCATATAGGTTTAAAAAAAAATTATTTGAACCAAGAAAATAATATTTAAATATTACTCAAACGAAATAGACTCGAACCTGGAACATTCCGCATATCAGTTAAGGCTTGTACCACTCTGCCAAACCACGGACTCAATAGTTAAAATTATTTAAAAGATCTATGTACTTATCACAGAAATCTCAATAATCATTATTCTTATATTGATATTTTATGTGATATTTTATATCGTGTTTTGTAACCTTAAATAAAGGATTTTTTTATTTCCAAACAATTAAAAACCTAAAACAAACTTCACAATCAATTTTTAACTTCCTGCTATGAAAATTAACGATTTTCGAAAAACTCTGGAAGTTAGTATTTACATCCTGATTTTCGAAAATAAAGTTTTCATTAGATGTCTGCGTTTTGAGATTCTAAAACTACTTCGCGGGCGTGTATATGTGCGTTTGGGGAAGGGGGGGGGAGTTACATTTTTTGGATGAATTAACCGATTCGAATGGTTCTTGCGGCAATCGAAAAAGCTTGCCAGCCATCAAATATCCTGTAAATCCCAGATCGAATAGACTATGAAATAATTAATAAATACAAAAAAAAAAAATTTTCTTTTAGTTTTTTTGAAATTTTTCAAGAACGATTGAATCAATCAATTTCGAAATCTCGTCAGCTCTAGAACTCAATAAAACGCATCGATTGCCGCAAGAATCATCTTAATCGGTTAATTCGTTCGAGATATATCGTTGACGACAGAAACGTCAAAAAACAATTTTTTCGAATATCTTTAAGAAGAATAAACTGATCAATTTAGAAATTCAGTCAGTCCTTTCAACAAAATAATTTTTATGTTACACAAAATAATTCATAATGATAACTAAACATTTTTCATCGGTATAAAAAACATTTTATTTATGAGTAAGCTCCCCGATACTTCTGAATTATGAATAAATACATTTCTAAATTACATTTAGTGCTAATAAAAGCAGTGGAACATAACCTTGAATTATTAAGACACAACTCATCATAACAAATGCAATTGCCCATGCAGGAGCTGCCAGAGTTGAACGAAGGGCCCCTACTTGGCCCAGCACTGGGGAACCTAGCTTTGGTACACCTATATTGGCGCATGCTTGGCTCAAGATTGGGTACTTAATCCTGGCCGTTTCAATGATTACCCGGGCTTGGGCCAAGTCTGGGTTCCCCTGTCTTGGCCATCCAAGGACAAGCCAGACTTGGGCCAAGGTCGGATTACCCAAGTTTGGCTATACCTATGGTTTAATAAGTAGATCATATAAATGTTTCAGTTCAACATTAGTAGGTTCGTCCAGTAGCTATCGTTCAGACCCAGCAATCAGAAGGACGGCAGTTCGCGCCCAGAGCCCAACAGAATTTTTCATCGCGATTTTTCACATCATTTACCCCCTTTAAATAGTTTAAACGATAATGATCATGAACTCTACGAGATTAATAATAATAAAATTTTTTTTAATTAAATTTATTCGTTTCCTCGATGCATGGGCCAGCTCTGGCAACGAAGCCTGGGCCAGGTCTGGCAACTAGGCTTGGCCCATGGTTCTACAAAGTTGGACCAAGTCTGGGCCAAGCCTGGGACCGTAGTACTTTCCTCTCTGGGTGGCGCTCCTCGTGACTATTAATAGAGTTTTTATTTTTAACATATATTTTATATTTATTTCAAAAGTGACACTTTTTTAACAGGGGTTATGAGATATTTTCGGCTGGATTTTTTTCGGAAACAAAATCTCTCAATACAAAACACGGGCCGCCCTTTGATGCATTACTGTCTAATCTAGCGAAGTGCGCTTTAAATGTTTCATAACATTCGCTTGTTTAAGAGAAAAACTCGGCCAAAGTATCCATTTACTGTACAAGTGCAACAATGATAGTACCGTTCGTGGACTTGAGTGTAATAGAGAGAAAAGTGCGAACCCCTGTTAGAAGAAATAGTGTTTGGATCAATTTTAAGATCTTGACATACATGAACAGATATGATCATTTCTAAACATTTTTTTCCGGGTATATAATTGCCTAGAAACTGGAATTTAAATCTTCGATTCATGATTTTATTTCAAAAACAATTACTATGTATTTCTCTGGACAAAATGCAATTTCTGACATAGTGGAAAGCTCATCACCCGAGGGGATCTATTTTATCCTATGCCACACAATATACTGTTTATCATAGTTCAGTCATTGCGAAATAATCTACAACTAATCTCGATTTACAAATAATTAAAAACACCGCTGCCATTAGTACAACGGAGCTTTTGAATAAATTAAGGTTCTTATAACATTTTCCTTAATATTGTATAACACGGTTAGTTGTGAAATACATGTTTTCCGATAGAAATGTTTTACTCATTAAAATTGAATTTTCGACTCCCAAAAATATAATATATCTAAGAATGTTCTGAATACTTGTATTCATTTAGAACACGTTAATATATTTACATTGATAATCACAATGCCTTGTCTCAACAATATTTCTTGACACAGGAGAACTTTCCCCTGATGGAATTTATAAAATCTTATTGAATCTCAGCCGGAGTAACGGTGCTACTCATGTATTTCTGCTCATAACCAACCAAGGCGCCACGTCTTTCTCACCTTTCTTGCATTTCACTTACAAGCTGCGGTCTATCGATGCTTGCAACTTTTCTTATAAATCATTCACATCATGTAATAATTTCTACAGATACTTTTAAGTAATTATGTGTAACTTTTGAAAAGTGAAAAAACGAATTGAAAGTTTAAGAAAAATAAATTATCCCTATATTATTAAAGAGAAATTTTTGTACATTCTGAATCGAATTAACTTCGAACTAGAATAAATCATTTTTTCATGTTTAAAACGTGAAATGTGTATGCTGTATGCTTACTTAAAAGGAAGGGGGGAGGTCTTAGGTTGTAGAGTCAAAGAACTACACTGTAAAAACAAATTGGACAAACAAGTCAACGCTATCCCGGTGTTAGATTATCGGTGTTATAAATTCAACCCCCAAAACGGTATTGAAAAAATATCCATAGCGGTGTTAAAATAATAAGTAGTTTTATTTATCTAGTATCAGAAGTTGAATTGTATAGTACAACCTCGTTATAAGTTACTCGGTTATAACCCGGGAAAAAATACTTAGATATGATCATATCTGTTCATGTATGATCATATATGATCGCATATACGATTATGCATGGCGTCATGTATGATCATGCATGATCATACATGTTCATGCATGATTACATATGAGGTCATGTATGGTCATATCTGCACTCGAATAGGGGAAAAATGTTCAGACATGATCATATCTGTTCATGTATGATCATACATGAACAGATATGATCATGTCTGCAGCTGTTTACGAGGAAAAATAATCAGGTATGAACATATCTGTTCATGTATGATTATATATATGAGGCCTCAATTACTTCATGTATGATCATGTATGTTAATGTATGATTATATATAAGCTCATACATGACTTATACTTCTCTAGGCGCGTTATGGAAAAATGATGAGAGTGAATTTTTACGATGCGCGCGCACAGGGGTGACACGAAAACTAAATGTTGAAGTTGCTACATACACAACACGTGTTTTACTTTAATACAAGTGCGAATTGTATATGTGCTTAATAATTATATTCAGTATACTGAATCACTATAGTGATTTAAATTGATCATTTTCATAGATATTATTTACTATTCGTAAATATTAGTGAAAAAAATTGTGCTTATATTCTTTTTCAAGTGCTCTAATATATTTGAGGTTAACTTCCCGTACGAATTATTCATTGATATAAATTATTATATTATTATTTAATATAATTTATACTAAATATTATTAAATTATTAATTTTAAATATTTATTATTCATTATTTAATATTTAAAAAATAAATCGATAAATTTAATACAAAATTTGTAACAAAAATTACAATCGAATATTAAATTAAAAAAAAAAATATTTAAAATTAATCATCTAATAATATTTTGTATAAAGTATATCATATATATTTATTATTCTCTAAATTAAATATTTTATGAATTATTAAATATTAAATTTAGAAAATAACAAACATTTTTAGAATAAATAAATAAATTTAACAAAAAAATATTAAATAATAATTAAAATTAAATATTTAATTAAATTATTAATTTTTGATATTTATTATTGTAATTTCTAATATTAATTTTTCTACAATAAATTTTATTCATCAACCTAAGATTCTTTTATTGTAGATTTTATGACTATTAATGGTAACATTCAATTTCTATTTCAGTTCTTAAGATGGGTAAAACAAATGCGAAAATTAGTAAGGACCATCACAATCGAAAGATGATATGGCAGTGGACATAATTTAAAAATAACATTCAACTAATTTTTATCAAATGTGATGACGATCATTTTGTAGTCCTTTTATTATATTATTGTAATTAATTATTTGCATGCAATTGAAAACTATTTTTTAGTGATGCCAACGAAGTATAACTTCTCACGCGCGTACATAAGTACAAGCACTCATTTTATATAACATGAATTTTAATGATAATGTATACAAACATTCTTGCAAACACTATATTCTCGAGTGCATGGATTTGATGTTTTCAAAAAAACACGGTATGAATACTGAGAACTGATAAGATTCGAAAAAGATCCTGTCGATCATATACGATCATTCATGATCATATACAATCATACATGGTTATATATGATTATGTATGATCATGTAGGATCAGATCCGAAAAATGGCCCTGCATGATCATACCTGCTCATACATGATCATACATGCTCATACATGGTCGTACATGGTCCTGCAGGGCCATTTTTCGGATCTGATCAGATCTGAGTATTCATACATGATCATATATGATCATATCTGAGCATTTTTTCCCGGGAAGTTACTTCCCCTCTATTTCTTTTCGCTCGTCTCGAAATAATACTACCCCCACTCCAGTTCCCTAACGCAGTTTTACGGTTGTCGTGAAGATTTTGCTTCTGTAGTCCTTTTATAAGTTATAAAGTATGTGTGTATAGATAAATGACAAACGTCAAATAACTTATAAAAGGACTGCGGACACAAACACGAACACGACGCATACATATGCAGAAAACTGAGCGATCACCGGGTAAATAATAAGAGTAGGGGAAAGCCATTTCCAAGAAAATTTTCTCCTACAGCCCCTAACAGTAACTTATAACCAGGTTGTACTGTATTTCAAATATAAAAAAAAAAAGTTTTCATCCTCGGCGGACGTATGCGGATTTTTACGTGCAGACGAAACTCAATCGGTAAATAATACTTTTCGAGCTCGAAAATGTTATTACATGCAGTTGCTTTCTTATGAGCTTTTCAAGCTCTAACAAGTTATGTTTTATGCTAAAGTTTGAAAATTTAAGAATCGAAAATCATTAATGAAGAAACGATTTTTAAATTTTGATTCCCGATTATGTTCAATGAAATAAAAATATTGAGGTAGAAATCAATGGCAGTGATCAAAATCAAGATTTGAATGAGTTTTGACTTGGGTCAAAGCAATAATATATGAAATATCCGAGAATAATATTATAAACTGTGTTTTTTCAATTTTTTGCGGATAATATGATTTAAACTAAAGAAAAAGTTAGATGAAATTATATGATGATCGAAAGAGACTATAAAGAAGAAGAGTCGGTATGATTTCAGACACATTTTAGTACAGTATATTTTGATTTATCCGGAAAAAATAACATAAAATGTTATTTTTTTAACTTTTCAACGCCGATATCTTTTGAACTAATCAACCGATTTTGACGTTTGAGGTGGCAATCGGCGCGTTTTATTGAATCCTAGAGCTAATTAGAATTTGAAATCAATAGGTTCAGCTGTTTCGAGAATATTTGGAAAAAACCCATTTTTTACCATTTCTTTCTTCAACGATATCTCTCGAACGCATTAACTGATTAAGATGGTTGAGGCGAAGATTGGCGCGTTTTATAAAGTTCTAGAGCTGATTAGATTTTGAAATCGATCGTATAAGTCATTTCTGAGAAATCAATAAAAAACTAAAAAAACAAAAATTTTTTTTTTCGTAATTCGCAAATATTTTCGAGTCTACTTGATCGAATGATCTGAAATTTTCTGAAAAGTTGATGGTCAACAAGCTCTTTCGATTGGCGCAAGAACCATTCAAGTTGGTTCATTAGTTGAAAAGTTATAGACCGGACACACACACACTCACTCGATTTTCGAACATCGGGTTGAAACTAATAACTTCCCGAATTTTTGGAAAATCGTCGATTTTCTTAGCGGTAAGTTAAAAAGTTAGGTAGATTAATTGTGTTTATCATACTTATTTCTACACGGAGAAAAAAATATAGTAAAGATTACAATCTTATAGTAAAATTTACTAACAGATATGAAAAAATTCATTTTGTGTTGTAATTATTACAAACCATTTAGTTAAATTTACTAGTTGGCAATTTTTGCATAATAAGATATTAAAAATTAATATGCGTAATGTATTTTTTGCTAACACAATTGTATTTTTTACTATCTGTATAGTAAATTTTACTATGTATAGATAAAATTAAAACTTGGTGAGGATAGCATACAGAAATATGTCTTACAAGTTCAGAAACTTTTGTTCAAAGGAGACATCTGGCCGTCAGACATAGGAAAGGACTCGCGCGCGGGAGATCAGGGTTCGAATCTCGGTTAAAACAAGTGATTTTTCAAAAATAAAAATCGACACCGACACCAATGACATGAATAATAATAGTAATAATAATAATAATCAAAATGGTAGCAATAACAATAAAAAGTTAAAAGCTATTAAAAATTTTATTTTATTTATTTCTATTCTAATATAGTAAAATTTACTAAACGGGATAGTAAAATTTACACAGAAAAAAAGGTTGACTTGGCCCAAGATAATTTTTGCCTTCATTTTTTTATTCTTGGGCTGAGTAATTGGGTTTTTTTAATCCGAGAACATTTTCTTCGACTAATATCATAAAAATATTGTATCAAGAATAATTAAATTTTAATTCAAGTTGAATAATCTTGGCTTAAGAATATTTATTTTAAGTCAAATTTATTTTGTTTCTAACCAAGTAAAAAAAACTATCAAAATAAGATATTTTTCTGTCTTGGTTGGTGAGTATAGTAAATTGTCACAATATATATCAATATCTCAAACCAAGAACTTTTTTTGCGTGGCAGAAGAACATTTACTCTCAGTTTGAGAAAACTACATTATCGACTCAAGACAACGATCTATTGGAATGAGAAAATTTTAATTTTGATTTAAATAAATTATAATCTTCACTTAATAAAATAACTTTTCTTGAATCATGCAAATATTTACTTAACGGAAGACATAAAATTCTCCCATTGATGATTTTTTTTCTTGACTTAAAAAAAACGTAGTCTCGATTCAAAAAAATAAATGACTCTACTTAAAAAAATATATCGACCTATATTTTTGAGTGAATTTAACCTTATATAAATATTAAATGATGTCAAGTAGGAAAGTGTATGCGTATATTCAGAACATCACAATACAGCAGTATAGGGGATAAGAAATAAACTCTCGCGATTAAATGGCTTATGAGCAAATTGAGAAAAATAAATTGTTTGCTCATGGTAGGAATCGAACCCAGACCGATGCGGCATCACGCGAGAGCTTTACCAGTTATGCTACCCGACCATTTCTTGAATGTTTGTTCACTTTACCCATATATAGTAAGTACACTGTACAATGTAGAGTCTACACTACCGCCACTTTAGTATAGTACAGTTAGCTTTCCCAAGAGAATTTTTGCGTTGAGCTGTGAGCGCAGTTGCTGTTGGTTCAAACGTCTACGCTGACTTGCCGCAACACAACAAATTCTTAAGCCAAGATATTTGTTACTATTGAGTCGAGTACTTTTAATTCTTGATTCGAGTCACAAATCATCTCGATTCAAAATAAATTATTCTTCAACAAAGAATATTTTACTTTTCGGACAATTGATTATATATCGGGGCAAAATTTTTATTTTTCTCACTTTAAGAAAATATTTCTTACTTCAAGAAACATATATTATATTGGTTGAATAAAAAAAAAATCTTGTGCCAAGATGACTAAATTTAAGAAAATTTTGTTCTTGAACCAAGAAAATTTTCGTTTTCATTCAAAATTGCAAAAAATATTCTTGCGGCAAGAAAAAATTTCTTGCGCCAAGATATCCTTCTTTTCTGTGTACTAAATGGAATAGTGAAATTTACTAATCGGGATAGTAAAATTTACTTATCTGTTTATGAATTTTTCATATAAATCAAAAGCGTTTCAAGATTACTATCTAAATTTAGTAATTATTCTCATATTAACTTCCCGCTAAGAAAATTGCAAATTTTCAAAAATTCGGGAAGTTATTGGTTTCACCCCGATTTGTGAAAATCGAAATTCCAATAGATGTTGACGTTTTGAGGTTCTAGGAAGCTATTCTGACTAAATTCAAGATGATGTCCGAGTCTATGTATGCATGTATGTATGTATGTACGTATGTACGTACGTACGTATGTAAATATCTATAACTTTTGAACGGATGAACCGATTTTGATCGTCAAGGTGTCATTCGACGCAATTTGTCAATATCTCGAAGCTGAAAAAAAATTGAGCTTGATCGGTAGGGCTCGTTCGGAGATATTCCAAAAATAAACTTTTTTCAAAAACGTTTTTTTCGGATAACTTTTTACAAGCTCAATGGATTGATTCCAAAATCTAATCAGCTCTAAAACTTTATAAGCCGCGTCGAATGCCACCTCAACCATCAAAATCGGTTCATTCGTTCAAGAGAAACCGTGAACAAAAGAATTAAAAAAAAATTTTTTTTTTAGTTTTTTTGAAATTTCACAAAAACGACTCGATAAATCAATTTCAAAATCTGATCAGTTGTAGAACCCAATAAAACGCGTCGATTGCCACCTCAACCGTCTCAATCGGTTTATTCGTTCGAGAGATATCGTTGTAGAAAAAAATGGTAAAACGTTATTTTTCGAAAACAAAAGCATACAAAAGTGTTTTCGAGCACGAAGAGCTCGAAAATGTATTCTGAACAATGTTTTCGAGCTCAAGGAGCTCGAAAACTGCGCGAAGTTTTGGAGCTGGCCCGCAGGGTCAACTGAGAGACCGATTTTTTTTCTTGGTTTGAAGCCGATAATATTGACTCAGGATGATACCGACTTGATTCAAAAACATACAAATACATTTTTTTAAATTGTTGATCAGTTTACTACTACACTTATCCAAAAAATTAAAGGAACAAGAAAATTTTATACACTGATAGAAAAACTATCTTGATTCAAGAAAAATTTTTTCTTCAAAATGTGGTTCTTGTTTCAAAATTTTTAATTGTTTTAATTCAAGAAATAAGTCTTTGAACCAAAAAATTGAAAATCTCGGATATTTTTATCTTAAAAGCTCTTAAAATCAATCAGAAATCTATTTTTTTAAGAGCTTGACATTGAAATGCAAATAACTTGTGAACGATATGGAATTTCGAAAAACTTTATTCATAATAGTTTGTAAAGAATTGAATTATCTACAAAAATATTCTTGCGACATTTTTTGATAAGACCGATACTTTCGTCGGAAAAGTAAAAAAATCTCAAAATTTACTATAAATTTGACTTGAAGCTTAAATAACTTTAGAACAGTGAGATTTATCAAAAAATGATAAAAGACTTTTTTTGTAGAGCGTTCAATTTTCTACAAAAATTTTTACTGGGCATAAAAATCCGTCGATTGGTTTGTGAGCTAGAAAATTCTAAAAAAAGAAATTTTTTTTTCCCGTGTTATTTAAATGGAAAATAGAAAAATGGATTGAAGCAAACCTTAATATCACTATTAAGAGTCCGGATCGGTACCAAAATTTTTATTTTTAGTTACATTTCCAATTTTTGAACACCATAAAAAAAACTCGTTTTTTTTTAAACACCCTAATATATATATATATATATATATATATATATATATATATATATATATATATATATATATATAAGGGTGCTCCGTTTGAAACGAAAATTTTTTTTTTTCGCTCCCCATCGAAAATCTTGTTCTATATGTTAAAATAAAAATTCAGTCCAATTTTGAGCTCTTAATATTAATATTAACCACTGGAACAACGTCGTTGAAGTTTTCCCATGCTAAAAGCACGTAAATTTAGTTTTTTTTCTTTTCAATTAATAAAACTCAGCCCCACTTTTATGTATCTTATGGGTCCAAAGTTTTTCTTAAAGAGAATTGTATGCTCTTCAAAAAAGCCAGTATCTGCTTAGCTCTGAGTTCAACTCTAGCTCTCCTGTGAGTCTTTAATGTCAAATTTCGTATCAAATCGATGGTTTTTTGCTGTTAACTCGTGAACGGTTGAGTCTAGAGAAAAAACGTAAATGACTTTTTTGTAGAAAATTTAATTTTCTATAAAAAAGGTTTAATGACTTGTATCTCTAAAACTATTATTTTAAAAAATATATGAAGTTAAAGTTATTAAAATTTTTAATTTTAGCAAAATTTCGAGATTAATTATTTTATAATTAAATAATATTTATATTTTTAGTAGTTTTTCGGCTTATTTTATTAATTACTTACCAAAAAAAAATCAAAATTTGTAAGATATTCAAAATTATGTATTTACAATCTATTTTAGGAATAAATTCGAAATTAAATGGGTTCTTAAACTAATTTAGATGAATATTTAAGGGTATTTTTTATATTTTGTATATTTATGTATTAATCATTATCTTTCATAAATTACTGATAGTATTTTAATTATTAAATCAAAATAATCATTAATTTAAACGAAAATAATAGCTTACTTACATACATTTTTGGCAGTCTAATGATTTTACATAATAAAATATGCTTTTTATGTTAGTCCTTTAATTATTAAGCAGCGCTTACTAGGTTTTAAACTATCGCTACAGCAACGTTTAGTTTATCAGCTAATTATGTTTTTAGAAAAAGGTTGCTTTCGTGTGACCTTGACTTAATTGGTTTAATTGCCACGGCAGCGCTCTAGACATTTTTAATTATTAAGTAAGAAATTAAGACAATTTAATAAGTGGAAACCTAAACATGCAAACCTTCTCAATAAGACAATTTATAGATAAATTGAGGAAAATATAGATAGCCCGAACTGGGAATCGAACCCAGACCATGTCGGTATCGCGCCGAATGCTCTACCAGTTGAGCTATCCGGCACTATACTATATTCCGTTCAATTTAATCTATAACTTATTGAGCCACACCGTCCATCGTACGGTAATACACCAATTTAATAAGTGGAAACCTAAACATGCAAACCTTCTCAATAAGACAATTTATAGATAAATTGAGAAAAATATAGATAGCCCGAACTGGGAATCGAACCCAGACCATGACGGTATCGCGCCGAGTGCTCTACAGTTGAGCTATCCGGCACTATACTATATTCCGTTCAATTTAATCTATAACTTATTGAGCCACACCGTCCATCGTACGGTAAAAATATAAATATTATTTAATTATAAAATAATTAATCTCGAAATTTTGCTAAAATTTAAAATTTTAATAACTTTAACTTCATATATTTTTTAAAATAATAGTTTTAGAGATACAAGTCATTAAACCTTTTTTATAGAAAATTAAATTTTCTACAAAAAAGTCATTTACGTTTTTTCTCTAGACTCAACCGTTCATGAGTTAACAGCAAAAAACCATCGATTTGATACGAAATTTGACATTAAAGACTCACAGGAGAGCTAGAGTTGAACTCAGAGCTAAGCAGATACTGGCTTTTTTGAAGAGCATACAATTCTCTTTAAGAAAAACTTTGGACCCATACGATACATAAAAGTGGGGCTGAGTTTTATTAATTGAAAAGAAAAAAAACTAAATTTACGTGCTTTTAGCATGGGAAAACTTCAACGACGTTGTTCCAGTGGTTAATATTAATATTAAGAGCTCAAAATTGGACTGAATTTTTATTTTAACATATAGAACAAGATTTTCGATGGGGAGCGAAAAAAAAAATTTTCGTTTCAAACGGAGCACCCTAATATATATATATATATATAATCCATCGAAATTCTGAAAAAAGCATTACATTGGGTCAGGGGGTAAGTAGTTAGCCCCATATGCTAGTTGTAATAGGTGGAAGGTGCTGGGTCAAACTACTAAGCCATTTGATGTTTTAAATTACTAGCAGAAAAGTTCGACGTTGACAGATGTATTTGACGTTAACTTTAAAGAGAACTGTGGTTAAACAGCTGCAGCTCTTTGTCTTATAAAAATTAATTAATCAAGTTATGATATTTAGCAGTAAAAAATTACTACAATCGTTAACAAACAATTTTATTGTTTCTACGAAATAATACTATAAACAATATAGGCTCACTTGTCTTCAATTATATATCGATTTTTTAAAATGTATATTAAAATCATTAACAATCAACACGACAAAAAAAAGACAAATCCTACCAAAAACAGATTCTCTGTATAAAATCGCGCCAAGTACACGTTTAAAATTTTTTACAATTACGAAAAGATTCTTCTTACAACAAAAAATAAATCAAATCGAAAAAATACCAAGTACCTAATATAATTCGAAATAATGGAAATCATTTTCATAGAATTGAAAAAAAAAAATTGAAAAAAAAATTTCAATGTACTTGGTGTGCCTTTAAACTGAAAAAAAAAGAATATCATTCAATTTTATAAGAAAATAATTTATATGCGAAACGAATACTAGAAATTAATTTTGCTTGAATAAATTTAGTAACGCACACCAAGTACATTGAAATTTTGTTTTTCAATTTTTTTTTTCAATTCTATGAAAATGTTTTCCATGATTTCGAATTATATTAGGTACTTGGTATTTTTTCGATTTGATTTATTTTTTTGTAAGAAGAATCTTTTCGTAATTGTAAAAAATTTTAAACGTGTACTTGGCGCGATTTTATACAGAAAATCTGTTTTTGGTAGGATCTTTATATTACTGTTCTAAGTGGTAGCATCGCTTGCATCCCCACTTCTTGGAATGCTTCTCACTAGCATTGCTTGATGTCCGACGTATATCCGTAGACCGTTGTCCCACCTCAGCATCTGCGCATTATAAAAGGAGTCTTACTTGGCTGGGCCTAAAGCCCTCCGAGAGCCGCGCGCAGATAAATATGCGGGAGGGGCCGGAATTCCTCACTCGGCTGCATTCCAAGACTCCTTTTTTCTCTCGGTTGGAACCAACCTCCTTCCTATAATACGATATTTCACATACTGCTTCTCTTTCTCTTTCTCACTTTTAATCTCAACCCCCCCCCCTCTCTCTCTCTCTCTTTTTCTGCATCTTTTTCTTTTTACTTTCATACTTTATCTTTTCCTCGCGTGATATCTTAAATCTCCTAAACCGAGTCAGTCTTCTTTAAAAAAGTGATCGTATTCTTTTTAATTTATTTAATTTTTACAAAACAACCATTTTCCATCATAGAAGTTTTTTATTTAATTTTAGTGAATATGCATCTGTAATAATGTATAGTTATTAGGGTGGTCGTTAAAAATTAAATTTTCTTAGGCGCCCCATAAAAAGCTTCTTTTTAGTGAAAAAATACCTGGGGAATTTGGTTTTTTCTTTTTAAGTAAAAAGAACACGAGCCGCAAGACGATCAAAGTTCATTTTTCGATACAATCGCGGTTTTTTTAAAATATCTCATGAAATATGCAGATTAAAGGAAAAAATCATAGCAACAATTTTGTAGGAAATTAAATTCTTGACAAAAAAGGTCATATTCATTTTTTTTATAAAATGTATATTTATGAAGATATTTAAAATAAAACTTTTTAGATCTTATCAATTGAGCATTTTAAGGAGTACGAATGTTAAAAATAACGTTTTTTCTTAAATATAGACAACTTCGTAACTCGTCACATATCAATCACTAATGCTTGTTGTAGTTTCTATATAATCAGAAAAATATTATTTTCAAAATTTGTAATCCTTAAAACGCTCAATTCGTCAGATGTAAAAAAAGTTTTCTTTAAATATCTCCATAAAAACACATTTTGTAAAAAAAAATAAATATGACCTTTTTTTGTTGAGAATTCCATTTCCTACAAAATTATTCCCATGATTTTTCCCTTTAATCTGCATATTTCATGAGATATTTAAAAAAAACCGCGATTGTATCGAAAAATGAACTTTGATCGTCCTGCGGCACGTGTTCTTTATACTTAAAAAGAAAAAACCAAATTCTCCACGTATTTTTTCACTAAAAAGAAGCTTTTTAAGGGGCGCCTGAGAAAATTTAGTTTTTAACGACCACCCTATTAGTTATTCGTATATATTTTATGAGTACTTATATTCCAACTTGATTATTTCCTTTCTTTCAAATCTCATAGCAAGAACAACTTTTTGGTTTCAACTATAATTATTTATTAATAATATGGTAACAGAAACAGTGATGCAATGGTTTAAAACCCTTCTATAGTTTTTAGTTTTTTATAGTCTCAAAGAAAATACAAAAATATCGAAAAGTATAACAACAATCTGGTAGTAAAACAAAAACAAGAAGATTTACTTTAAAGACAGAAAACATTCTTTAAATGGTTCCTTTTCTTGGTCGTGAGGATTCTTTGAGATGGAGTGGTAAAGAGATTGCTCTGGAATTCAGGAATCGGATGAACATTCAGGTTGTTCGTGGACCCCGTACGTCGTGCGTGAGAGAGCAGTACATGTATAAATAGCTCGGAATTCATAAATTGCTGTCGTTTATACAAGAATACCCAGTATTCTTAACCCTTTCCGCTGTCTCCATATTTTGCTTATGTTTTTTTTTTTTTTTTTTTTTTTTTTTATTACTTTTTTTTATTCATTATTATTCTTGCCAAGGTAATTTCGTTGGATAGGTTGGAATGCGTTTATCACAGAAAGTGAAATAGACATTAATATAAAAGACAGGAAAGATAATATCATAAAGGTTCTTTAAATTCTTTTGGGAGTTCACCAATCCTAAGTTCTTCTGTGTCGTTCTACACTTTTATTTGTATAAATCTACTGATGAACTAATAATTTATGCTCTTTGAATTTTTTTGAATTCTGTATTGATACATATATATAGTGTAGTAGGTTAACATTCCTAACTTATCGAGAATCATTGGAATTTTATTGCCTTTTTGGAGTACTCGATAAATATGATAAGAACGTTCAAACCGTTGAATATAAATTACTATTTATTTTTTATATAATAATTAAAACTTTTAAAGATATATTATATAATATTTTATGGATGCATAAGGAAAACCATTGGTTCAAGAGAAAAGATAATAAAAATACTGTTGACAATAAAGCACACCTAAACGGTTCGCAATAGAAAGTATTGTTTTTCCACAAACTAAGCCAATTAAAAGATACAAGAAGTTCAATATTTAGTTCAAAGATAATAGTGTATCTAGAAATACGGCCATGAAAGGATAACAGTTATGGATTGAAAGGATTGTCAGGGATTTTTAAAAATACAAATATAAAAATAACAAAAGAATATATCATGATTAAAACATGATAGTCAAATTCTATCAAAGGCATGATTATAAGGTTAGATTAGAGACATGCAAACGTGAGGGATAAAAGAGAAGAAAAGAGGAAAACACGCGGACATATCCAAAAATTCCATCGTGGTCGGTACCATGATACCCGCAACTTCAAGGTCGATTCTACTACTACACTCTACTACGACGCAAATATTGCTGACCAAGCACAGGGTCGAACCTAGCCGGGCCCTATGTCTGCTTCTTTCCAGCGAGGGTAATAATGCTTCTCTTTTACCCGTCAATCCACATTCTTCAGAGGTGATGGGTCCTCCAACGCACCAATAAATATGTACTTTACATCGCTGGACCCCTTCTGACTTTCTATAAATTAACTACATTAAATTTATTACTAAAAATAGCCATTCTCCGTATACATAATATTTAAAAAATGATTATATAATAGTTTGTTAATAAAATTATTTATAGATTAAAATAAATATAAATTTAAAAAATAAATTATTTGGCGTGCAGTTGCCCAAGGTATTTTAAAATACTTGCGTACGATCCTGAAAACTTAAGATGAGGTTTATCTTTTTACATCGAGCAAGAAAGACGCTTGCGCACACGCGGACCCAGATCGGTTGTACTAGTTGGAGTGAAGACGAATGCGAAATGTTGGAGTAAAAGAGAAGAAACGATAGCGTTGCTACAGAGTAAAAGGTAGGAAGGGATTTGAGGAATAGAAGGACGAGAGAAGAAACACAGATCAGTGAGAAGGAGTAAATGGAGAAGGAGTCTGGACGGAGAGAAGGAATTCTCGGTTGTTGTCCATCGAAGGATATAACGAGTAAAGAGAAGGGAAGAGAGAGAGAGAGAGAGAGAGAGAGAGAGAGAGAGAGAAAAAGGGGATCCCTTAAAAATTGAAACCCAAAAGTGGGGATTGGAATTTTGGGCCCACAACCGAACAGTCTGGAGGAAGCCTTCGCGAAGATGAGGTGATCCGCACGACGCGGATTCACATTGCGAACAACTGCGTGAAGTGTACTAATTCAAAAGTTACGTAGCGGCATGGACCCACAGTATACATTGTGCGTACTTGTACCGGCCCAACAGTACCGTACATATGTGGATAATTACAACTCAGGCCACTCCGCGATTAACAACAAAAGACATCAACGCTATCATCAACGCCAGTACCAGAGAAATTATCATCAATTACAGTACCAACCGCAACATCAGGTCCAACAATATTTAAATCATAGGCAACAATCTAAACATTATCAACAACAACCACAAAAATATCATCACCAGCATCAAGAAGAACAAATATACGAAAATATTGTGTCGAATTATCGAATGAGAGTGTGTTATCACAATGATTATGAGAATGATGAGCAAATTCAGAGATTCTACTGGGAGCAATGCTACAGGCAAAATGATAGTGACGCCACCGCGTACTACTACTGCGAATACGTAAGCGGTGTTTTTGGAATTATTTTTTTTTTTTTTTTTTTTTTTTTTCATGTATATATTTATGACTATCATTTTGCAAGAAGATTTTTTTTTTGTGTTCATTGCTAAAAATATTTTAGTAGACATTTTCAAAAAAATTTCTTCGGATTGCAATTCTTTATATAAATTTTAAAAACTCACTCGAAATTCTATAACATTTACTATTTATCAAATAAAACACATTTTTTTTTATCTATTGTTATTTTTCGTTAACTAAAAATATTTTTCTGGCCTTATTAATAACATAGTTGTGTGGAATATAAAAGTTACAACTTTTCGAAAATAATTTAATTATTTATCATATCATTTAAAAAATATCTAAAACTTTAGAGATTTGCCATTTATCAATTTTTTCAGTTAGAAATCTTATTTAGATCATGCGATCCTCTACAAAATTGATACTTTAATTTTTTTTACACAATTTAAAAAACTTTAGTAATGTAATGGTGAGTGATTATATTAAAATTTTGATAAAAAGTTACTCAAACTTGACCCAATGAACGTTTTTATAGACAAATTAAAGTTATATATAACTTTTACGACCGACATAATGCGGCTAAATAAATATATATTAAAACACTCATTTTTATATTAAACCATTGAATTCGGCTACACGAAAAGAAAATTATGGAAACGGTTCCCATAATTTTGTGAAATTTTTTCCTATACCATCATAGGAATTATGACCATAAATTATGGGAGCAGTTCCTATAATTATAGAAATGTTTTCTATAATTATAGGAATAGTTCCTATAGTTATGGGTAGTATACCCATAACATTCTAGGAATGGTTCCTCTAATTTTAGGAAGGGTTCTTATGATTTATAGGAACTATTCCTATAAATTATAGGATCTATTCCCATAAATTATAGGAACCATTCCCATAACATTATAGAAATGGTTTCTATAATGCCATTGGAATAGTTCCTATACCATTATGGGAATCATTTCTATAATATTATGGGAATGGTTCTCAAACTATTATGAAAATATTAATTTTAAAAAAAGTGTGGAAATCACTTCTACAATACACAGAAATATTATTAAACATAAAAACAATTCTATATCTATATCTATATCTATTCGTGCATGAAAGTTATCGTAAGGGTAATTTTAAGCTTGATTTAGTGTTTCAATACAAATTTAGCGTCGAAGAAGCGTCATTTGAATCTTGCCATATCATGAGGGAAGTTTCTACAGTATTTTGCAAAAAATAAATTTTATGATATTATAGGAATAGTTCCCAAAATATTATAGGAATAGTTCCCAAAATATTATAGGAATAGTTCCCAAAATATTATAGGAATAGTTCCCATACCATTATGGGAATAGTTCCCATACCATTATGGGAATGGTTCCCATAATATTATGGGAATGGTTCCCATATTGGTATAGAAACTATTCCCATAATGCATAGCAAAACTTCCCATAATTTTCTTTCCGTGTACTGGTCACTTTGAATTTAGCTACCTTATTAACATGACCAAAATCTCTAGACTGCACATGCGCATTTAATTAATCAGCATACGCATATGTAGATCACGGCAACGTCAGCTGAATTTTATAATCTTACATATCTCGATTAATTGATACAACATAACGCCAAAGATGACTTTTTTTCATTGAGTTAAGTTTTTTTTAAGTGAATAGTATTAAACAAAGTATTCAATTTCATGAAGTATAAATCTTTTTTAATAATAATAAAGTTAATTATTTTCATAACTCTGACTGCATGACGCTGACGTTAGACATTTAAGGGCATTTTTCTTCGTGCATTCATTACATAGACTATTGTATACATCTTGTGACATCGAGTATAATACCGATTCTAAATGATGTATGAGGTACTATTTTGACTCTGAAACTTTAGTTCCCTACGGGCAATAATTACAAAATTTATTAGTATATTACACACCGAGGAAGGAAAATAGGGCAATCCAAGCCGCATGTGTATTTATCTACCCGAGCTGAAATTGAGAGTGGTAAAAAAATCATTTAGACGTTCCAATCCACGTGTTTGCCGGAATGTTACTTTCCTCCCTTGATGTGTAATATACTATTTCAAACGTTATAGTTCGACAAATAGGCTCATAAAGAATATCTTTTTATATGCATAATATTTACATTAATGTGTATAAAAAATAGTCGTAATGAAATAATTGTGATTCTATTCTGTTAATTTAAATAAGCTTAAGCATACGATTTGTATGTGCGTGCGTATAAAGATAATTATCGTTAAAAAGAAGGACAGAATATATTGTACATGTTCCGTGGCATTTAGTAATTCAATTTATAACTGATTAATAATAATTTAAGTAATAATTGATATTTGATAAGCTTACTCTTATCATCAGATATAAAAGCGAAAGTATTAAAGATAAAAATACTTTTAGAACAATTTATTTTAATATGGTGGTAATAAGTCATACTTTTTATAAATTTTTTTATGCCAAGTAACTAAACTTTTCAATGTCTTTTTATTCCAATTATCTAAAAGATAAATTTTGTTTTGTGTTTCAGGCAAAGAAAGAAATTTACGATGTTAAACAACAGAGGCTATGTTTAGCTCAAGATGAATATGACCACCTTAATAATGCTTTAACAACCCTTGGAGCTTCACGTACAAGTTGTAAGTGTTTTAATTTTTTTTAAATCTTTTATTTTACATAATTAAAAAAATGAATTTTACTTATCTTCAAAGTATATTTAATAAATTTACTAAATAAATATTTTACGAAATATCTTTTAAAATTTAATTTATTAAATTTTTGATATTAATAAGAAAAAAAATATGATTTACAGTATGCTCAAGCTCGAGTTCTCTCAGTACAAAGTATGATCCTGATCTTCTTAAGTCTGACGTAGCTCTGGCAAGGAGTCGTGTATCAAGGCTCAAAAGAGAATTGGAACAGATAAGAGCTGAAATGAATTGTACACAACGCGGAGTCGATACGTTAGCAAGGTAAAAACAATACTATATCATTGTTTTTAATTTTATTAATAATAAAAAAATAGTTACTGATTTTTTTTTCTTTCAGTGTGGAACTAAAACTCAGTGCTCATCAAGGTGGCTGTTACAATATAACAGAAGCCCAAGCTATAATGACAGAATTAAGAAATATTCAAAAGTCTTTAAGCTCAGGTGAAAAAGAGAAGGCTGAATTAATGCAATCTTTAGCGCAGCTTAAAGACGAACTAACACGATTACAATTGTGTGAAAGTAGTCCAGATGCTAGTACACTAAGTTTACCACAAGATAAATTAAGTACTGCATCTCAAACAGATTTATCTGGTGAATTAGGATCTATCGGAACAAGATTAGCTGAGATGGCACGTATGAGGTTAGAGTATGACGAAGCTCGTAAGCGAGTCCAACATATTCAACAGCAGTTGGCTGATTTAGAGGAAAAAGTAACACCGGGTCAGACGGAAAGTGACAAAGATAAACTTTTATTGTTTCAAGAGAAAGAACAGCTTCTTCGAGAACTAAAAAGCATTACGCCTCGTACAAGAACTCAGCAAGATATGAAAAAAATTCAGTGCGAAATTCGTAAATTAGAGCAAGATCTTACTAATGCTTTAGAGCTATCCAATAAAACTATAACAGATCGTGTCCGTCTTCATGAAGAGAGACAATTGCTTTTACAGCAGTTACGAGATGCACTGAGATCAATGACAATGTTAGAGAGTCAATTAAAAACATTAAGTGCAAGCACATTATCTGTTAGTAGCAGTTCAAGTTTAGGAAGTCTCAGTACGACTAGCAGCAAAGGAAGTCTTAGTTCGGGTCTCAGCTTCACAGATATTTATGGAAGTCCCCAGTGTCTTGGTCCAGTTCAACAAGAACGTCCAGTAGATATGGTTGACCTCCATAGACGCGTTGAGAGACTTCTTCGAGGATCCGAACAGAATCTTGGAAGTACCGGAACACCATCATCAGGTCGATCACAACCAAGTCTTTCACCAAGGTCTAGCTTATCCAGTGTTAGCCCTCCAGTTTCTCCATTATATGAAAATGCTCCTGTAGGACCACCACCAGCTTATGAACAAGTTGAAATGCAAAGAAGACAACAACAAAGACTCTTTGGAGCCACGACTACTACTCACATAGATCGCTGTCAATTAGAGGACAAATTAGCTGAACTTAAAATCAGTCAGCAAGCTATTCAAGAACAGAAAACTGAACGTCTCAAAGCCAGTTCACAACCACCTCTTGAAATCCAATCTGGAAATATGTCTCAAGGCAGCGGATTAGGAAGGCCTGCTCACTCATTACCCCAAGAACCTCCACTTTCACCGATTAGTGAGACACCACCTCCTATGGGCAGTAGGTCCAGAGCGAGCAGTTCGGGAACTAATACCAGATCTGTATCTGCTGCCGTATCTGATGAAAGTGTAGCTGGAGATTCTGGAGTCTTCGAAGCTTCTAATAGAAGAAGACCCTCAAGGTTACAAAACTTTAATACTCTTGCCTTTGGAGATATGAATCTAGAAACTGCACAAGTGCAAATTAAACTTAGGTAAATAAATTTTATCATATTTTTAAAATAAATATATATATATATATATATATTAGGGTGGACTAAAAAAAAAAAAATAATTTTTTTTCTTTAGTTACTGTAAAAATATCGTTCAAGATGATAACAAAAAAAATCCAAACAAATAAATTTGAATGTCAAGCTCTTAAAAAAAAAGTAGTGTTCTGATTGATTTTTAGAACTTGACATTGAAATGAAAATAACTAGAAATCAATGCGGAATTCAAAAAAACTTTGTTAGAGATAATTTGTGTGGAATTAAATTGTCTACAAAAAAAGACCCTATAACATTTTGTGATAACTGATATTTTCGCTGCAAAAATAAAAAGATCTCGAAATTTACTATAAACTTGACTTCGAACTCCAATAACTTCTAAACAAATGGACCTATCAAAAAATAATAAGATTTTTTTTATGAGCGTTTAATTTCCTACGAAAATATGTCCTGAGCTTATCTGTACAATGAGCCATTGCCGAGGTACAAAATTCCAAACTTACAAAATTTTTTTTCTCATGTTATTTAAATATAAGAAATCAAAAATCACGAAGAGGCACCTCTTTAATATTATTATAAAGAGCTCAAACTTTACCAGGATTTTTTGTTATCATCTTGAACGATATTTTTACTAACTAAAGAAAAAAAAATTATTTATTATTTTTTTTTTTTGCCTACCCTAATATATATTAAGGTAAGTGACCCCTCTATCGGCCAGTTAAACGTATTTTTTTTTCCAATTGAGAATTAAAATATAAAAAACTAATTCATGTATAAAACAGTGATAGAACTTTAAAGTTTATACATTTAACTTCAAATTAAAAAAAATGTATGTAAAAATATTTATTAGAAATTAAATAATAAATGCAAATAACTTCAATTCCTGATGTCCCCTCTATCGGCCTAGCTGTCCCCTCTATCAGCCTGCCTAGACCCCCATTATCGGCCACCTTATAGATAAAATTTTAGCTGATCGGATGCATATAATTTATTTACATCTATTTTAAATATTTATATTTATTGTGAAATATAACTTAATCAATTTGTTTATTTATTTTGACATTAACAAATTAAATTGACTATTTTGCATATAAATGCTGATAACCTCAAAAAAAATAAAACTAAGGTGGCCGATAATTCATACATACATAGGTAATTTTCTTGTATCTATATTCGGCCACCCTATTTTTAATATAAATTAGGCAAAAATCATCAAATTTTTAACTCCTAAAATTACTATGAAACGAGCTAAAAAGATTACAAAAAAAAATCGGACTTTTATTGTTATTTTTAATTAGTAATAGGTTATTGAAAAAACAAGAAACTTTAACCTACCTGATAAGAAATCATCAGAAATCGCATCTGACGCACTACTATTTTTTTTTTAATTATAAAATAAATTTTTACAATAATTAAAGTATATTTAATCTAAAGTAGATTAATTTTATTTTTTTTTTAAAAACTATTTACGCATGAATACGTAATTATGATGGAAATATATCGATTTTTCGACTAAGTAGCCGATAGAGGGGTCACTTACCTTATTAGGGTGACCCAAAAAAACCGACTATTTTTTTTTTTTTTCGATCTCGCATAAAAATTTGTTGGCTTATGATGTTTTAAGAAGTCTCTCCAAAAATCAGCTCGATAAAAAATTTTCTAGAGGTCGCTCACGAATTTTGAAAATATCAAAAATGATTGAAATTCGGATTTTTCATTTCAAAATTTTTTCTTTCTTGTGGCAGTAATAGTTTATATTTGTAAAATCATGACTATGCTGAAAATTTCAGCCCAAAATTAAAATATTTAAACGGCGCTCAAGAATTTTGAGCATTAACTGATAATATAGAACTAATAGTTTGAATGAGTTTTTGTATTTTTTTATAACTCGATTATTGTTATTTCACTAAAATATAACTTTTGCATAACCGAAAATATACAGGACAGTCTTAAACAATAAAATTTGTTAAGTTTGGAATAAGCGAAAAAACCTAAAAATTGAATTAAAAAATGGAAAAGTATGGAAATCACTTATTATTTCTATTTCTCGGGTTATATTTTCATTCATTGTCATGCAAATTGATGGTGAAAAAATCGAGAAGCTTTATTATTAATATTCAAGGGTCGCTCGAAAACGTCCAAAGGACAGCACTCGGAAACATTAAAAATTCTTGAGTGCCGTGTAAATATTTAAATTTTG
>OZ024707.1:14999662-15056423 GCA_964016945.1 Microplitis deprimator
AGAGCGAGAAATTTAGCAGCTCTATTTATACCAGAAAATAGTAAAGTGTAAGTATAATTTTTTTTAAACTTAAAATGTTTAAATTCATTGAAGGAAATTTAACTTAACAATTAAAATAATAAATGATACTTTATCGTGGTATGAACATATAACTGATGTTTGTAAGCGCACTATGAGAACTAGCGCAGTTGAAAATATACAAACAAGTTTTTAGTAAAGACATTAAATATAAATTTATAACTACACTGATTTTCCCAATATTCGATTATTGTGCTGCAATCTACACTAATATTACTCAAAGTCAGCAATATAAATTACAACGAAAGTTTAATGCTTGTGTTCGTTCCTATATAAAAGTTGGTAGATTCGAGCATACTACACCAAACTATTGTAAACGGGTGGATCACATTAAAAACATTATTATTATTTTTTTAAGGTGACTCTATTTAACTATTAAACTTTTTTATTCTTGTGTTAAAGGAATAAGTAAAAAGCACATCAGTAAAGTAACTGCTTTACTGATGTGCTTAATTGACATCTTTGATAATTAGATAATTAGAATCTATTCAATTAATGTATGATATTACAGTGCGCACTTAAAATAATGCATTTTAGCATTATTAATCCGTTTAGATTACAAAAAATAATTTGTCAATTAAGCAGACCAGTAAAGCTGTTATTCCTTTAGCACAAAAATTGTTATTATTATTATATTTTATAATCTAAATTTATATATTATTTTAATGTAATATTTTTTTAGACGGCCACAAGAATTTTTGATCTCATGATCAAAAATATACTATAAATAAATAAACATTAAATCAATTGAATATTTTTATAGGTACATTAAGGCGGCTCTATTGCCCATGCAACCACCAATCAACCATATGTGTTGTACAAAACCAATTATGGATCTTCGTAAGCCTACGTTTGGTGAGAGCTTTCCCATCTCTGTGCCACTTAACAAACTTTACACCAAGACGTTACAAGTTAATATATGGTGTGCAAGCGGCGAGCCTGAGGAGTGCTTGGTAATTTATAGTTTTTAATAAATTATAATAATTTGAAATATAAATTTTATTAATTAGTTATTTTGATAACTTCTTTAGGGTTCAGCCCAAGTCTCACTTGCAGACTTTAGCCCCGAATCACCCAGCATAAAGTGGTACAATATTTTATCTTTTCGTTTTATGCAACCATCAACGTCTGATAATTCAAGCACGAGCACGAGCTCAATCTCTTCTAAACTCACTAAACATGACAAACAAGAGTCAGATATTTCTGTTTATAGAAGTGGAGTTCAGTTACAAAATACGAAAGAAGAGAGCAGTGACGAAAGTACTATAATCAGTTCACAGACATCTACTCTTACACGAAATCAGGGCTGCGATGAATTACAAACGGCTGTCTCTTTGCGATTAGAAGAGCTTGCTAATTGCTTAGGCAGTCCTGAGGAAGAAGATGAAGAGAGAGATAGTGATAGTGTGAGTGAAGATAGTGATGAAGAAGGTTTACTAGTTGAATTTATGATGGAGGACAACATATTAGAGGATGTTCTCGAACATGAAGAAGAAGAAGAAGAAGAAGAAGATGACGATGACGATGAAGATGAAGATGAAGATGAAGATGAAGATAAAGAAAAAGAAGAAGAAGAAGAAGAAGAAGAAAGACTGACAGAAGAGTCTAATCAAACTCAAGATAAAGAAACAAACACTGAGTGTATTTTTATTCCAGAACAAGGTAAACAAAGAAAACTATCAGCTGCAGGAATTGTTCTTGGTGCGGTACATGATGATAAGAATTCAATTGTTATTAAACGAAGCCAAACATTCTCACCGAGTGCTGCTGTTAGCAGGAATCATTATATTTGTCGAGTAAGTCATTTGTAATTAATTATACTTTATTAATTAACCACATATATTTATATAAATATATATATATATATATATATATATATATATATATATATATATATATATATATATATTAGGGTGTCCCAAAAAAAAAACAAATATTTCTTTTATCGTCTTATGGGCTAAAAAGTTACTTTATATTATAAAAAATAAACCTCACCGAATTTCAGCCAGATATCTTTAAAATTGAGCTATCACAAAGGGGGGTAGAGAAACTAAATTTTTGTTGATCTTTGAAACCCCGTAACTTTTTTCCAGTTCGTTTTACGTACATAATGCATCAGCACTTTTTTGTAGAGAATTTAATTTCTTACAAAATTGGACAAGATGAAATTTAAACAAAAATTTTTTCATAGTCTTAACAACGAAAAATAAAAATGAAAAATTTTCGCGTGCATTTTAAACGGGAAAAGGGATCCCCTTTGTGATAGCTCAATTTTAAAGATATCTAGCTGAAATTCGGTGAGGATTTTTTTTTATAATATAAAGTAACTTTTGAGCCCATAAGACGTTAAAAAAAAAATATTTGTTTTTTTTGGGGTATATCTTTATTTACTTATTTTCTTATTTTTTGAATTAACAGTTGAATCGCAGTGATAGTGACAGTAGTATGCCACTTTACCGTAGAGGTGGTCCATTCCAACGTAATTCTGTGGAAAGGCGATCACTTCGGTGGCGACGTCCATCTTCTGCTTTAAGTTGTAAAACAGCTTCGAAGAAATCATCGCATTTACCCACCGCTAGAACATCTCTTGATCTTGAACTTGATCTTCAAGCTCAACACGCTAAGCTCAATAATCTTCATGATGAATTAAGTAGGTTACGCGAATTAAAACAAAGACTGGAACAGGCACGTGAAAAAGGTGACGCTGATCTTGCTTCATGGGTACTTGAAGATCATAAATTTCAAGCACTTATAGCACAAGCTGAATGTAATAAAAATGGCAAAAGCGTTGAAGATAAAAAAGTCGAAAAAATGTTAAGGAAAACTTCTAAAGAAATATATAAACTCAGAAAAACCAAAGTAGGAAAAGGCAAGCCAGATATTATCTCTTTTAAGTGAGTGTTTTTTATATTTTATTTATTTATTTTATATACGATCGACTACCCGTTATAAACCAGTTTTATTTTATATGATTTTAAACGTTATACAAATTTATATTTTGTTACATACACCACTATCCCGATTTTTCTAGTGCTTACAGTGCTAAAATAAATGCTCATATTTTTACACTAATACACTGTAAAAAATAGGGAGTGAATCCGGATTTCATTTAAATCCGAATTCACTACGTCACTCGGAGTTCTAAGGTTTAAAAAAAAAAGTCACTCGGTATGTGAAGTGAATAGGGATTTATTTTTGAGCGGAGTAGTTTCGAAGTGACGTGAATTTTATTTCATCCCGCATTCACTCCAAAACAGAGTTTCAACACTTAGATAAATTTATATTTATTAGAATTAACTTTTTTATGAGAAATATAATTATTTTAATAAATAATTTATTCAGGTATTAAGAATTAAACATAATATATTATGTTTTTAATTTATAAAATCTTTTAATAACTCACTAAATTATAATTTCATATCATACATAGTAAAAACATTAAATTACTTAACAGTCATAGCGACATAGTTTCTATGGGAATATTTTATATTTCGGTACAATATAAAATGTTATTTCATGGTATGATTGATGAAAGTCACATGACAGTTTGTGACTCAGTGAAATTATATAAATTACGGAAAATGAAAAGTCTATTTCTTTAACTTCATAAGCGTGAAAGTTCTCATTATCAGCTACTTATAATTTGTAAAAATTATTTCGCGTGAATATATATAAAGGGAGCTTGTAATTATTTATGTACTCAACATAAATGTCTAAATATAATAAACCGAACCTCGCTATGTATAAGTAATTTACTTCGCAAGTTTTTACTACGATTTCATTCTTCGGAGTTTTTTTATAATTAATATTTTCCAAAACTCCCGTTCGGGATAAAATTCACTCCGAGAAGATTGAATAAATAAAAAATCATCCACTGCGAAAACTCCCTCGGAGTAAATTACACTCGCAAATTTTTTTACAGTGTAATTATAATAATGATAACGTTATTAATTCCAGTAACAAGAATAATAACGATATAAATGAACCTAATGCTCATTCGAATTTTTCAATTGTAACAGACGTTTTGAATGTAATTCATGATTATAATCATGAACAATATATTATATTTTATTTAATATTGATTCAATTATTGTTCGTGAAACATAGTAAATTTTCCATCATTAATTTTTTTATTTTTTCCTATTGTTAGTTTTATAATTTAGACAATTTTTATGGAGGCTTATAACGTGCTGTCTACTACGAAACTTGAAGAAATGGTAAATTAGGGTAAGCTGTTTAGACTCCGTAACTGCCGATTGAGGGGGAGAAGCTTATTACAGACAGGGTTATGATGGGTAGTCGACTATAGGGAGTTATGTTAATAAAATTGATATGATTTTATTTTCAGAGAAAAGATGGCTTTCTTTACTCGCGTTAACTTAAGCGTTCCAGTATTACCACCTGATGATACAAACCCGGAATTATCAACAATACAATACAGAAGACATATTTCAGATTTAGCAAATAGTGGAGATTTTTCAATACAATCTCAAATTGGAGCTAGTAAAATTTTTAAAGAAAATGCTGCTATCAATACAGCATTGATAAATGCACGAACAAATAGTAGCATGATTAAATCAAACAATGCCAGAACTGTAATGTCTGCATCGAATGGATTACATGAAGAAAAAAATGCTGTTACGAATCTTGCTAGCGGTTCAACAAAAGTAGTTGATAAATCTAATAAACTGTTAGAAGAAACCGATAATGATAAGAGTTCAGAAGATACAGACAGTAACTCGAAGAGATACGAGTATGTTGTTGATAGAGTACTAGGTGTTGAAGTTTAATTTTTAAAAAAATGAAAGAAAAGGCAATCTTTTTAAAATTGTTATGATATTTAAAATATAGAAGTAGTTAATATTATTTTTTAAATTGTAAATTTTAAAAAAGTATTTTTTAGATACAATTTTATATAATTGTACGTAGAGCATATAACAATTATTTATTTTAAATCTTCATTTGTACAATTTTTAGAATTATCAATAGCATCATGATTACAATGATCTTTAAATTTTATGTACTAAGTATAAAAAAATGTAAATATCAGTATATAAATTATTTAATTTTCACCGGTAACGTCAGTTAAAACCTTTTAATGGCCCGATTGGTTTTAAAATAACCTTTTCGCTCTCGTTTTTTTTTTTTTTTTATTTAATTTTTTTCTTTCATTTTATCGTAAATATCAAGGTGCCTTTTAATGTTCCTCTGAAAATTTCGAACCGTTAAGTAGAATTTTGTAATATTATAAAGCTATAAAATGAAGCGGTATAATTATCATGTGGCATTACTTGTGATGTTAGACAGAAATTATCAGACAATTGACATAAATTGTGACTAGCGTTCATTTTTTTTTTTTTTTTTTTTTTTTTTTTTTTTTTAAATTTAATGCCGGTTTTCGGGCCAATCTGATTTTGCCCAGACAATTATTTTATAAAAAATTGACCAAAAATTTTTTTTCCGTCATTTCGCATCTAAATAGAAGTAAAGATAAATTTTTTTAAATAATCAAATCGATCATCATGTTAAATGATACGACTTGTAGTTTACTTACAACTACAAGTGTTCGTACATTTAATGTTGTCCAGGAAATTATTTTATAAAAAAATGAATGAAAAGTTGACCAAATCATTTTTGACGTCCATTGACAAGCAATTATCAGTAAATTTTTCGTGATCTGACTGAACAAAAAAATAACAGTCATTCCGCAACATTATGCATTACAGTCTAATGATAAATTTAACAATCCTAATGTCATTATAAAATAAAATTTTTTTTACATGAGTCATGACATTGTGATTCATAAAATGTTTGTTTGATAATAATAGAAAAAAGGAAAAACAGTAATTGCATTATGTATGTCACTCTAATCTGTCAATTTAAAGGTCGGCAGTACTAACCGAATTTCCAGAGTTTTTAATTACGTTTTAAATATTTATAGGACCAGAACGATGAAAATCTTCTCAGGAAGTTCTTCTTCTGCACTTTTTCGGAAGCTACAAAAATCGCTGTAATAATAATCAATTAATAAATTAATATAAATCTGAAATTCGAGAATCTGTTAAGCTGAAACAGTATCCGACTTCTTTCTCAGACTCAGCGAAATCAATAGGATTATCTTTATTATACTCGAAGGGTAAATGATAATTTAAAAACAATTTTTCTCGGAGACGAGGTTCCAAAAAACGTAAATAGGCTCCATTTTAGGATTTCGAAGATCATCAGTGAATTAAATTGAATTGAAGATTGTTTACTGTTACTTGTTGAAAAAAAATTATAAAGAATTCGTTCGCGGATCGGAATTTTCAGCGTTAAGCGACACATAAAGAGGTACTTTGAGGGCGCACGACCCACCGAGCAGCTGGCCTGCAATTCAATTAAAATTGAATAAACCCTGTACCCTGGTTATCTCTTGACCACGTATTGTTCGTAGTTTTTAAAACTTAATTTTTATTTTTATAAAGTTTGAATCAAAAATTATTTTATGAAATTGGAGAGAAAACAGTCACATTCAAAAGTAAATACTAAGATGAAACTATTAAGTTTTAAATATAATCAATTCTAAAATAATGATATATTTAATTATGGGTTTATTTTTTAAATTGCTTCAATATATACTTCAATTATTCATATTCATTAAATAAATAAACGAAATTTTTTAATCAAGATAATAATATTATAACACAATTGTACATTTTTGTTCATTAAATCTATATCATTTTGAAATTGATATCATTATTATTCAGTAGTATGTTATAGATAAAATATTCTCTCAAAATTATAATTCAAATTATTTTCTGTATTTAAACTTCCCACTATAAGAATTAAAAAAAAAATAGTCTTATTAATTTTTAGAATTGATTGTTGAAGCAATGTCTGAATGATTTAGAAATTACGATTCAAAAGAAATTTTATTGTCAATAAATAGTAAAAAAAAAAAAAAAAAAAAAAAAAAAATACCTTACCAGACAATCTAATTAGATCGAGCTTTGATAACTATTTCGATTGCCACAAAAACATGTGGCGCTCTGAATGCAAGATTTACATATAATTAAATTTTTTCTGGCAAATTAACCATATGATTCATTGATAAAAATTAATAAAATAAATTTATTAAAATTTTATAAAATCTTATATTCGATTGCCATGATTTCGATAAGAACAATTAAAATCGTAAATGAGTTATAAAACATTATTGTTTTGACGTAATTTTCGTTTAAGACCCTGAAATGTTCTATAGAAATTTTTTTTTTGTTAAACGCGATGAGCTTGTAAATACAGGGAAAAGTTTTAAAACTGATCTATAGTGTCAGTCAATTGTCGTATTTTTATTATTCTAACGCCCTAATTTCTTTAATAGATAAATAGATATTATTGTTGTTTTATTGTCAAAGAAACAAAAAAAAACCAGTGATTTAAGCTTTGAATTGAGTGATATGAGCGATATAATTTATGCCTCAATATATATTAATGCCTTAAAATACATTCTGATGGAATTGTGATTAATTACTTCAATAAAGAAAATTTTAAATTTAATTTTTAGAAAAGTTACAGCACTAGTTATATTTATGAAAAGTTCAAAGCATCTGATATATATAAATATACTGGTTACATCGAATATAAAATACTCAATGTCAATCTAAACTTTAAATTGTAAAATATACAAAATCGTTAAAGTTTATTGAAGAATTAATAAAATTTACTATTACTATACTAAAAAAAAGAGGATTTCCCATCGCCAGAAAATTTTATTTGCCCCAAGAAATTTTTTGGATTATGAATTGAAAAATAAAATTTTTTGGGGCGCGAAAAAGTTTCTTACGGCAAGAAATTTTTTCTCGTTCTAAGTAAATTTTTGTTTCCAATTCATAATGCAAAATATTTCTTGCACTAAGAAATCCTTTTTTTCTGTGTAGACTTTTGATACTATACAGTCACTAAGATTGGCTTAGTAGATTTAAATAACATACAAATGATGAGGTAGGAAAATTAATAATGTTGAAAAATGTATGAATATGTTAATATCTTAAATTACAATAAGATAATTGTATTGAATAAGAATAATAGAATCGTCACCGCAAAGCATATGTAAGAAAGAAAATAATAATAATTATCGAGTGCTTTTTAAAATTTTTTAAATTGGATTCAAATAGAAACTAATTTGTACATATGATTGTAAATACGATCATTATACACTGATAGAAAGCTTTCTTAGTATTTAAAAAATCTTTTCTAAATGCTAAGAAATTTTTCTTTCAGTGTAAGTAAAAATAAACTATATATATATATATATATATATATATATATATATATATATATATATATATATATATATATGTTTGAAATTAAATATTTTTATGAAATTGATCGATTGTTAAATAATTAATAGCATTATAAAAATGAATGTATTAATAGTTAATTGTAGAGCAATCACGACAGATAAATAATTAAATCTCAATCATTAGTTGATGTAGAATGTAAATAAAAAAAAAATGCCTCTATTGAAAAAGCGTCACAATTTAAATGTGCCTACGTTTTGTCAATATCAACTGTTTTCATTTCCAATTACCGAACGACACGAATTGTATTATTAATGTTACAATATAGTTTAAAACAGTCACAGTTAATTCACTTAACTTATATTATATAGAAGCATAAAGAAGTATTAACCTCCCTTCTATACTAGTTACTAGTTGCTTTGTAAGTATTTCAATATTAAACAATAATACAAAAACTTGTTTTTATTTTTACATCAATCGTACTATTCATAATTATTATGTCATTACTTCCCCACCCCACCTTTCTCCACCATCAATGAAACACCTTAGTAGCATTCTTAAGGAAGTCTTACGCAAATCTATACCTTAAATCTTTAGCAAGTCGCATCATCAGTCTTGGACACGGCTGAGGCAAGATACTCCCGTAAGATACCTTAAGTAAATTTGCAGTAATATTTTCTTAAGACAAGATATTTGCTTAAGATGCGTTAGCCCAGACTTGCTACAGAATTGCTTAAGATACCTGGACATGGCTATCCTCTTTGTCTCATCGCGACCGTCTATCCAGCATTAATATAGTAAATTCAGTATAGCGCTCACTTTAATATAATTTTATCGAATGATAATGTTATCAACTTGTAGCACTTTAAATTTAACCCTTAAAAAAACAAATGTCACTTGTGCATCGAAAACAGACTTATTTTTAAATTCTGGCTGAAATTTCTCAAATATTTTTTTTATTATTTTTACAGTAATCCCCATACCTGAGACCTCACATATATATTTTTTTAAATGTAAATAAAAAAATCATGAATTTAAGGGTTAAACGAGGACTACTGGATTGCTATAAGTTCGAGCTTGGATTGACTCGAGATAAAGAAACCCGATATCTGAAGCAATTCTGCAGCAACTTGTTGTTGTTCTAAAATTGTTATATAGTATGTATATTTGCTAAGAATTGCTGAAGAATTATTTTGCAGATTTCCGTAAGTCTTTAAGATGAATTTTAAGCAAGACTTGATGAAACCTTTGGCAAGTATACTTACACAGAAAAAAAAAATTTTAATTCAACATAATTTTTCTTCAACCAAGAAATTTTACTATAATATAGTTATTTTTCTATAAATTTTTGATGTAAAAAATACCGTAAAATTCTCTGCGTGTACGTATGTGTTTTTCGCAAGATCGTGTATCAAAAAACCTTACAGTAGGTACTTACGTATGGCTTGCTCAAGATCTGATCAAGGCTCAAGCTCAATTTTGAGCCTTGAGCAGATCTTGAGCAAGCCATGCGCAACTATTTTTAACGATAGTTTTCCTCCAGAATTGAGTTATAATCTGACACGAATTTCTTGTGTAAGGCTTGCACTAGGCTTGAAATTTAGTACAAAGACTTTTTTGTTCTAGCTCAAGACATTTTTTCTTGATTCAATAAGGTAAGTCTTTAAACAAGAAAGAAATATTTTGAATTGAAAAAAAAAAAACCCTTCTCGAACAAGGAAATATTTTTTTAGTTTAAAGAATTTCTATTTCAGACTAAAAAAATGATGTCTTCCGCGAAGTAAATAATTTCTTGATGCAAATAATTTTTCACTTCAATAAAGTAATAAATTTCGCTTGATTCAAGAGAAAAAATTTTGACATTTTATTTCTTGGTTCAAGATTTCCTTTTTTTCTGTGCATTAAATCCATCTTGTTAAAATGTTTTTTAAATCGTCCGTAAGACACTTGCTGAAAGTTTTTTTCTTAAGTCACTTGCTTAAGACAATGCTATATACTGGGGTAGAGAAATATTAATATTTTTTTTTTATCATTTAAAATGTATGTCATTATCTGAACTTCATTCATGATATATTTAAAACATATGTCAGTAAATTTGATTGAGTATATTTACAGTATATGAGTATATATTTATTTCATCATTATAAATAAAATTCCGACACTGTGGATCCTCGAGACGAACTCAATGACAATTGTATTGTCGATTCGATTAAACTCACTAAAAGAACTAAATTAAATATGTATTCCAACAGGTAACTAAATTGTGATTACATTTCATTAAACGCTTCACGTATATATTTCCTTATGCTATGAACACATACTTTTCTGCTTTACAGCATTATTTAATATAATTTTACCCACGCATTATTTCAAATATGGCACTGAATTATAACTATATAATATTCAGATAAAAGTAAGCAGTGCTAGTTACCATGCGATGCTAAACGCTCCTTTTAACATTTCAACTACACGCTATTGCGTAATTATTTGAGATTTTATAGCTCAAGTTGCCATATTTTTCATTTAATCCTCTTGGATTTATGAACGTTCACTAAAGAAAAATTATCAATATAGTGAAGGAACAATAATTATATAACATTAACACGGGAATAATTTCTAAGCTATATCTTTGAGTTTTGATTCACACTCTAAAATACTCAGATTTATCATCAGATCTTGTAAAGATTTCAGGGATGCCAATAAACTTATATGGCTGCATTCTGCCTAAGTTAAATCTATTCTGTTCAATTATTTGGCCCTCCTACTGAAATATTCACATCAACATGGTTGAGAAGAAACAACATAAATTCATCAAATTTCTTTCGCACTTATTTACAAGAATTAATGAATCGAAGGGACATTGCGAACTTCTATAAAGTTATCAACAGTCTAAAATACTCGCCTGAAATACTTGAACTGTTTAATCTTGTCAGCCCTATATACCTGATCTTAGAATGTGTCGACTACTTCACGCCGTCAAATCAACTAAAAATTATGTAGCTCATAGTTCACTTGATAAAATAGCAAGACTATATTCAATCGCCACTGCTTAGATTTTTTTTTATAGATAAATCATTTTTATTTAAATTTGTTTTATACCATTTTTTTAATTACTGCCCTGGTGGAAATTTTTTGGACTTTTCTCTGAACAACTCTGGAAAAGTCTTTAGAACTTTGAAAAAGTCTTTAGAATTTTAGAACTGAGTTTTTCAGAGAAAAGTCCGAAAAATTTCCACCAGGGTGATGTATCTTTTTACAGGGTGGCCACAAACCGGGAATGTCGGGAATTATCAGGGAATTTTATGCAATCGGGAAATGTCAGGGAATTTTAAAAAGTATGCGGGAACTTAATTGCGACAGTTCAAAATTTGAACATTTTTCAATAATACACTAATCACAAAAATTAAGAAATATTGAAAAAATTTCAAATTTTTAAGTGAATTTCAACAGCCCATGCAGGAGCTGCCAGAGTTGAACGACGGGGCCCTTCTTGGCCCAGCACAGGGGAACCTAGTTTGGCACAGCTATATTGGCCCATGCTTGGCTCAAGATTGGGAACTCAGTCCTGGCTGTTACAATGATTACCCGGGCTTGGGCCAAGACTGGGTAACCTAGCCTTGGCCATTCAATGGCAACCCAGGCTTGGACCAAAACTGGGTAATCTAGCCTTGGCCGTTACAATGATTATCCGGGCTTGGGCAATGACTGGGTTCCCTTTTCTTGGCCATCCAATGGCAACCCAGGCTTGGGCCACGACTGGGTAACCTAGCCTTGGCCATCCAATGGCCAGCCAGACTTGGGCCAAGACTGGGTTTCCCTGCCTTGGCCGTCCAATGGCAACCCAGACTTGGGCCAAGGTAGGATTACCCAAGTTTGGCTATACCTATGGTTTAATAAGTAGATCATATTAATGTATCAATTCAACATTAGTAGGTTCATCCAGTAGCTATTGTTCGGACCCAGCAATCAGAAGGACGGCAGTTCGCGCCCGGAGCCCGGCAGAATTTTCACCGAGTTTTTTTCACATCATTTACCTCCTTTAGATAGTTTAAACGTTAATGATAATAAATTCTAAGAGGTTAATAATAATAAAATTTTTTTTTAATTAAATTTATCCGTTTCCTCGAAGCATGGGCAAGGTCTGGCAACAAAGTCTGGGCCACGACTGGCAACGAAGCATGGGCCAAGTCTGGCAACCAAGCATGGGCCAAGCCTAGCAACCAAGTCGGGCCCCCTGTTATCATTCCAGAGTCCTACCAAGGCTGGATTACAAGCTTGGGCCAAGGTTCTACATACTTGGGCCGAGTCTGGGCCAAGCCTGGGCCCGTCGTACTTTCCTCTCTGGGTAGGCCGTTACTCGAATAAAAATGGGCTTACAACAAAAAACAAAGAAGGCAAATTGTAATTTTAAAAGTCTAGTATTCTGAGCTGGTCTTGAAATTTTTTTATCATACACGGTCCCAGAGTAATTCTAAAAAAATCATAGAAAAAAAAATTTCCCAAATTTTTGTTCGTCTTAAAAACGGTCTACAGGCTTCAATAAATTTTTTTTTATAATTGTGATTGATTTTTGATTACCCCGGAACCATGCATAATAAAAAAATTCCAAGACCAGATCAGAAAACTAGACACTTGAAACTACATTTTACCTTTTTTGTTTTGGTTGCACAATTATTTTCCTTCGAGTTACAGCCTGTTAAAAATCCCTTAGAGATTGGGAATTTTTTCAGTATCTTTTAATTTTGGTGACTAGTATATTTTGAAATTATTTTAATTATAAAATTTCTTATTAAATATTTTAACCCACATACTTCTAACATCGAATAATTAAAAAGAGGCCATGTTAATTTATTTTATTGATTTTTTTTGCTTTCTCGTACGATTTAATCATTAAATTTAATTATTGACATTGAAAATATAGTCAAAACTTTGAATATTTTATACGAATGAAATGTGTGAAACAGGGAAAAATGTGAAAAACTTTACTGGAAAACCGGGAAATATTAGGGAATTTCGAAATCATTTCTTTGTAGCAACCCTGTTTTATCATTGAATTACTTTGTGTGATTCATTAGTGTAAATTCGATCGGCGTTAAATAAATAAATTAACAAATAAAAATAATCATCTTGTATATTTGTGTCTGAGTTTTAGGGTAGATGTACCTTTTTTGACCAGTTTTGGATACGACTTCAAAGATTTAAATAGAATAATAAGTAAAAGACGCAATTAATTTTTTAAATGTTTACAAAGACACTTTTATCACACTATTACAATGGAAGTTTGTTTTTCATATACTTTTTCATTAATTAAAATCAAGTATTAAACGTTCAAAAATGGAGCAGTGGCCACAAGTGATTTTTCTACTCAATTTAATTTTAACAAAAATCGAAGATTTTTTACATTTTGCATTTTTGTTAAATCTAATAATAATTTTAAGTTTTCCAACAATTCAAAAACTTCTAATAATTTGAGTTATTCAATTGGGTATTTGCATGATTTTGA
Source organism: Microplitis deprimator (assembly GCA_964016945.1). Classification (NCBI taxonomy): domain Eukaryota; kingdom Metazoa; phylum Arthropoda; class Insecta; order Hymenoptera; family Braconidae; genus Microplitis; species Microplitis deprimator. The sequence goes on from OZ024707.1 coordinate 15,013,523, forward strand.
TATTCATAAACTTTTGATATTTCTACATTCTATATAATTTTTTAAAACTTTTGAAAAAAAAAATTTCGATTCTGTTCATAAAAATTTAAATAATTTAATAAATAAGAAAAAGCCGATATTTAAATGAATAAGTAGCTCCATTTCGTGTATATGACGTCACGATGATTATTACATTTGAAATTTTAAGCGCCAATCTCTTGTAAGCACGTAGCAAATGTAAACAGTTGTTGTGTTGAGTTGTGCTTGATTAAAAAAACATCTGGTAGTGTTATTTATAATAAAATAAAATTATTTAATTATTTGAAATGTCGTTAAAAAACGAGTTTTGTTGGTGTATAGTTCCAACGTGTAAAGTCCTCCCAGAGAGTAAATCGCCGTCGGGAATTGTCGGAAATTTTCGGTTTGTAGTGTTAATGTGTAGTAACGGCGTGAGATTAGACTTGTTTTTCCATAGTGGGGGTAAAAACCGACGGCGACTTACTCTCTGGGAGGACTTTAGAAATACTGGTAAATCCACACCAGGAAAAATTTGCGACCATGAATGCATCAACTCGTGGTAAATTATCAGACCGTACTTCACTAAAACCAGGATCCACTTTTCATCGAGGCATTTTTATAGATTTGTTGATAATCACTAACTAAACTGTCAAACTGATGTTTCTCAAAAGTCCTAGTATAACAACATTGACATGTTCATAACCTCCAAACACATTCACTTTAGATTTAGAAAAACATTTCACAAAAATTCATTTCAATTTTAATTATTTTCAGTAAAATCTGGCATTAAGAATATGATGTATAAAACTTAAAATTAAAAAAAAACAACTTTAATTTTTTTAGCACTATAAAATATTATTCATGACTTATTGTTCATTCAAATATACGCGCTACAAACAGCGCAATGACCTCACACCAATCACATCACGTTTTACAACACGTGACTTTTATTTAATGTAGGGCCACTTTTGTTTATTAAATTATTAAAATTTTTATGAGCAAAATCGAAAATTTTTTTTTTCAAAAATTTTAAAAAATTATATAGAATGTAAAAATATCAAAAGTTTATGAATATCAAAGTCTTGCAAATACCCAATTCGATGTGAATAATCGTGAATAATACTTTTATATATACACGGAGAAAAAAATATGTAAGGAATTTTACTTAAAAATGAGTTAAAATTCATATTGTAAACTTAAAACGTTATTGAAATTGTGTAATTTTTACTATCTTGAAAATTAAATTTTTATTTATATTTAGTAGTTTTCATGATTTAAGTATGCCAATAAATATAAACTGCATTAGTAAAGTTGACAATATACTTAATGAAATTCACTATCCAATATAGTAAATTTTACTATCCACTTTAGTGAAATCTACTGTATTAGAATGGAATTAAATCAAATCAAACTTTTATTAGTTTTTCAACTTTTTATTATTATTGTTATTATTTATGATATGTGTTGGTGTCAATTTTTATATTTAAAAACTACTTGATGGCGACTGAGATTCGAACCATGATCTCCCGCGTGCGAATCCTGCTCCTCAGTTGGTCGGTTTTTTTTTTTTTTATAAAGAATTTTATTTGCAAATTATAATCTTACATAAATCATACAAAATATTAAATTTTTGTTTTGTGTGGACAGCAAATACCTTAAAAAAAGGCCTAGATTATCATGGTTTTGAAGAAGATGGTTATCCTTTTATATAGTGCAGTTTACGTCCATTGGTTCTCGTGGTACTAGTCCCTGTATTCCTTGCTCGGTGCTAGTTAGATCAGGTTTTCTTCTCTTTTTGTTATCGACGTTTGTTAGCCGAGATGTAAAAATTATCAAAACATCATCTGGCTCTTTGTCTCAGTTCAGTCTCTCAGTCCGATATCGCCTTTAATATATTATATTAATACTATACGTATGTTTAATAATATTAAACAATATATTCTAATATATATTATATTATACAATATATTATATTAATACGTACTATGTTTAATAATATTAAACAAAGGTTTCTGAACTTGTAATACATATTCGTATACGCTACTTCCACAAATAGTTAATTTTATCGATCTGCTTTCGAAATTACAAACAGTTTATTAATTTATAGTTGCTGTATTATACTTAATATTACGCTAATTTTTTATTTACATTTTTTTTGTACATTTTATTTACATTATTAATTTTATTTACAAAAATTACTAAACAGATTGTAATTTTCGCATATAAGTACTGTAGAGTAGGGCTGCATTCAAGATCGAGATTATATTGATCTTGTCTTGATCTCTTCTTAACTTATCAAGACGAGACCAAGATGAGATCACGAGACTTCTTCGAGCTCGACAATACTTTTGTATGCCATTGTTTTCGAAAAAAAACGGTTTTTACCATTTTTTTCTCCAACGATATCTCTCAAACGAATTGACCAATTGAGACGGTTGAGGTGGCAATCGACGCATTTTATTGAGTTCTAGAGCTGATCAGATTTTGAAATTGATTTATCGAGTCATTTTTGAGAAATTTCAAAAAAACTAAAAAAAAAATAATTTTTTTAATTCTTTTGTTAACGGTTTCTCTTGAACGAATGAACCGATTTTGATGGTTGAGGTGGCAGTCGATGCAGCTTATGAATTTTTAGAGCTGATTAGATTTTGGAATCAATCCACCGGGCACATTAAAAGTTATCAAAAAAAAACATTTTTGAAAAAATTTTATTTTTGGAATATCTTCGAACGCAACGTACTGATCAAGCTCAATTTCTTAAAGCTTTTAGATATTAACAAGCCGAGTCGAATGACACCTTGACGATCAAAATCGGTTCATCCGTCCAAAAGTTACAGATATTTACATACACTCATACATACATACATACATACACTCGGACATCATCTTGAAATTAGTCAGAATAGCTTCCTAGAACCTCAAAACGTCGATCTCTTAGAAATTTGATTTTCGAAAATCGGACCGAAACCAATAACTTCCCGAATTTTAAAAAATTCTCAATTTTCTTAGCGGGAAGTTAAAAATAATGAAGTAAATCTTTGTTTTTTTTTTTTTTTTAATTTATATCAGCAATATCTTTGGAAATAACGAACCGATTTTGTCGTTTAAAATATTAGCATTAATATTATATTAAGATTGTTTATAAATACGTATATTCTTATCGTTTGGAAACATATTTGATTTTCCCAAGTTTTTTTTATAGCTTTACGGTAGTTACATAAAATACAATTTAAGGTAAATATAGTATATAGTTTTACACATAACATGATCAGTGGTGTAGAATTTGTTGACTGTGTGCGTTCTAGTTCTCACTTAGTTTTAGTTTAAACAGGAGTCGAAAACGCAGCGGCAGATTCGAGCCCAGGCATCCGCCCTTTATTTACAACTAATGTGTATTTGTGTGTTGCGTGTGTATATGTGACGTTTCTTGTGCTGCAATAATACATTAGTCTTTCTCAGTAGTCAGTTACTATAGTTCTATGCATTGACATTACTATATAGTATTCTATTCCTTTCATTTTTCCACCACTGAAATGTTAACAAGTTATTTTTATAAATGCAGACATAATAATAATAGTAATAATAATTATAAGAATGTTACTAGTTGTATTAAAAAACTTAACAAGTTAAAAATTTTGTGTTTTTTTTTAATGTGTATACATACAATAGACCTTGTTATTTTATGTTGTTGATAATATTTATAATGTGTGGTAAAGTTATCTACTTGAGGTTATGTTGTCATTGAGTACACGATGCGACGACGCGACGATTATTGCAATTGCAACCCCCGCGAGAAAAATGAGGTCGAGTTTGATTTATTGAAAGTATGTAGAGTATTTTATACAGTTTGGTTATTTGGCTTAGAAATACTATTTAAGTGACGTTCAATATATTTTATTACTATTATTATAATATTTACATTTCTTATATAAAAAAATTAATTTCTAAATGGTGACAATCAGCGTAACACTATTTAAAAAGACGCGGCAAAAACGTCCAACAATGTTACGATTGATAAAAATTTAAGTTGTAATCTTTGAGAAAATTTATAAAATAGTAAGTATTATTAAATTTTATTCACTAAAATAATTAACTTTATTATTATTATTATTATTATTATTATTATTATTATTATTATTATTATTATTATTATTATTATTATGTCAACGAGTGTTTTACATTGAATGATTATTACTGATAACATTTCTTATTGATAATACACTTTTCGGTTAATGTATTTTTTTTAAACTTCATTTATTTTAAATCGATATGAAATATTGAATTTAAAAAGATTAAATTGTTTTTTTTCTTTTTTTTTTTTTTTAATTAAAGATTAAATATATTATTGCACACCTCGAACGCGAAGTTTTGGTTCTAGGATTTACAGTTGATAATGAATTAATCTCATATGTTATGTATTTATGATATCAAATAGCTACAGATAACATAAATTATTTATAGATATTATTTAATTGAATACTGTACATAAAATTTGTACAAGGCAGATAAGTAATACATAAAAATTAGCTCCTTCATCTACACATAGATGAATCTTAAATTTTATATAATTTAATTTTTATATTTTACTCATCCCTACACAGAAAAAAAGAATTTCTTGGCACAAAAAATATTTTGTATTATGAATTGAAGAAAAAAATTTTTCTTGGCTCAAGAATTTTTTTCTCGCCTAAAAAATTTTTTTCTTGTTCCAAGAAAATTTTTTTTCACCCCAAGAAAATTTTTGTTTTCACTTTATAATACAAAAAATTTCTTGGGTCAAGTAAAAATTTTTAGCACCGAGAAATCCTTTTTTTCTGTGTACTATAAACCTTGAAATTTTTACTAGTAGAAAAAAAATCGGGTAATAAAGACATAATTTCCTAGCAAAACCAACAAAACTCCCGTAATATAAATAAAGAAAAATAAAATTTAAAAAATGCATTACTTTTATTATTATTATTATTATTATTATTATTATTATTATTATTATTATTATTATTATTATTAATATTATTATTATTATTATTATTATTAATATTCATAATAATGGTAATTTTTTAATGATATATGTAATTTTTAGTGTAATAACCGTTCATATTACATTTTAACATGTTGGACCTGTTTTATCATCACCGTCAATCTTACGGTATTAAATATGAATTATATGGCGTTATTTATCGTTGTCAATATTAATTACACAGAAAAAAAGGTTGACTTGGCCCAAGATAATTTTTGCCTTCATTTTTTTATTCTTGGGCTGCGTAATTGGGTTTTTTTAATCCGAGAACATTTTCTTCGACTAATATCATAAAAATATCGTATCAAGAATAATTAAATTTTAATTCAAGTTGAATAATCTTGGCTTAACAATATTTATTTTAAGTCAAATTTATTTTGTTTCTAACCAAGTAAAAAAAACTATCACAATAAGATATTTTTCTGTCTTGGTTGATGAGTATAGTAAATTGTCACAATATATATCAATATCTCAAACCAAGAACTTTTTTTGCGTGGCAGAAGAACATTTACTCTCAGTTTGAGAAAACTACATTATCGACTCAAGACAACGGTCTATTGGAATGAGAAAATTTTAATTTTGATTTAAATAAATTATAATCTTCACTTAATAAAATAACTTTTCTTGAACCATGCAAATATTTACTTAACGGAAGACATAAAATTCTCCCATTGATGATTTTTTTTCTTGACTTAAAAAAAACGTAGTCTCGATTCAAAAAAATAAATGACTCTACTTAAAAAAATATATCGACCTATATTTTTGAGTGAATTTAACCTAATATAAATATTAAATGATGTCAAGTAGGAAAGTGTATGCGTATATTCAGAACATCACAATACAGCAGTATAGGGGATAAGGAATAAACTCTCGCGATTAAATGGCTTATGAGCAAATTGAGAAAAATAAATTGTTTGCTCATGGTAGGAATCGAACCCAGACCGATTCGGCATCACGCGAGAGCTTTACCAGTTATGCTACCCGACCATTTCCTGAACGTTCGTTCACTTTACCCATATATAGTAAGTACACTGTACAATGTAGAGTCTACACTACCGCCACTTTAGTATAGTACAGTTAGCTTTCCCAAGAGAATTTTTGCGTTGAGCTGTGAGCGCAGTTGCTGTTGGTTCAAACGTCTACGCTGACTTGCCGCAACACAACAAATTCTTAAGCCAAGATATTTGTTACTATTGAGTCGAGTACTTTTAATTCTTGATTCGAGTCACAAATCATCTCGATTCAAAATAAATTATTCTTCAACAAAGAATATTTTACTTTTCGGACAATTGATTATATATCGGGGCAAAATTTTTATTTTTCTCACTTTAAGAAAATATTTCTTACTTCAAGAAACATATATTATATTGGTTGAATAAAAAAAAAATCTTGTGCCAAGATGACTAAATTTAAGAAAATTTTGTTCTTGAAACAAGAAAATTTTCGTTTTCATTCAAAATTGCAAAAAATATTCTTGCGGCAAGAAAAAATTTCTTGCGCCAAAATATCCTTTTTTTCAGTGCAGAAATTCAATCAGTTGAATCACGGTAAGCAACCTTACCGTATAACATTTCGCAGTTGGCGTATTATAAGTGTACGCATAGCTTCGAGGTGACTAAATTATATACTCATACAATCAGACATATTTCTAAGTTAAATATAGCTTAAGTGCAGTGTCTACATTCCCTGTGTTCTATACATTTACTCTAATTATTTGCTAACTTACTTCGTATACTGTTTTCTACAACATTTTAAATGTTTATGGAATTTTATTCCTATGGCCAATATTTCTAATTACAGCGTTTATTTTTGTTTAAATTTATGTTCCATTTAATGTAACATTTATTCAAAATTGATGTCTTTAGGATTAAAAAAAAAAGAGACGTTTGCCAATTAGAAGTTAGCTTCTACGGCAGATCACCACACCCAATCACGTACACACGGTTAATCTCTACGAGATTCATCATGTTGATGACCAATTGCAATAGTTAGTAGTGACTCCGGCAATCAACTAAACTAGGCCATGTTGCTGTCAACATATAATGAGCTATCTTGCATATTGTGGGAGTTGCTCTATTGGGATACCTCACATCCATTTGATAGCTTTAGTTAAAAATACTTAAACTAAATCACGATGAACGATTGCTATTTATAATTAGCAAGTAAACGAACAACATTATGTGATATTAATCATAAATTTCACGGAGGAATACGAAAGTTAAATCATGAAGTAGCAAACATACAAGCTTACCAATAATTACATAAATGCAATTTTAAAAGACGCGTTCGTGCTTTAAGTGTCCATTAAAATTCAAACTAAAATAGATAAATTATTTTTAAATAAAATTTGCCAAAGTAAAATAGGTGTAGTAAATATTGTGACCAACTCGAATTCATTACCGGACATTTTCAATGCAAAAATTATGTATATAATGCATAAAATGACAATAACAATGATAATTTCTCTACGCGTAAAAACAACCGAAGATAACTGTCAAATAAGAATAGCTATTAGCATGGGAAAATTCGAAGGGCGAGCGCCACCTTTTAAAATTGAAATAAAAAATTGTCCTTTTAACAAGTTTTTTTTATTTGATGTATAGAAACTTTTTTTACAACAGCCGAATTTACTATGACACCATAGTATTTCAAACGGGAATAATTTTTTCGTGTAGCCTCGTACTACTTTATGAAAGTATCTTGCAGAAGACCCTTAGGGGTCTACGTCTTTATATACTGATGAATCTATCACAATATATTAATGCAAAGTTCTAAGACAAGATTGTTGTAAGACTTGCACATGATATTGTACATAAGAACATTGAAGATGTCTTGCTCAAGATGTGTTAGTAAAGTTATTTACGCGTATCTCAAGCGAATTTTGCACTAGAAATTACTTGCAGACACTAACGCACATCTTGCGTCAGATCTGCTCAAGAAGTGTCATATTACACTATCTATATATCTCACTTTTATCTCTGTCACTTCTTCCCAGGACCCTGTATCTTATATGAATGGTGGGGGTAAAGTGACAAAGACAGAAGAAAGATAGATAATGTAATATATGATAGTGCATGCAAGTAATTTCTGGTGCAAGATTGGCTCAAAACATTGTACCAATGCACTTTGAGCAAAATATCGGTAATATTCTTACACAATTCTTGAAGTAGAACTTAACTCTAATTTTTTAACTTCCCGCTAAAAAAATCGACGATTTTTGAAAAATTCGGAAGGTTATTGTTTTATCGGAACTTTACCAAATATTCTCGTTTTGAGGTCCTAAAAATCTATTTTGACTATTTTCAAAATGATGTCCGAGTGTCTATGTCTATGTTTAGGTCTGCGCACACGCGTGTGTGTGTAAGCTTTTTATAAATGTTTAATGAATCAACCGATTTAGATTGGTCTTGTGGCAATCAAAAGAGCTTGTCAGCCGTTAACTTTTCTAAAAATTTCAAATCATTCGATTGAATAGACTGAGAAAATTTAAAAATACGATAAAAATTTCTCTTTAGTTTTTTTTTTTCAATTTCTCAGAAACGCCGTAGTGAATCGGTTTATTCGATCGAAAAATATTGATGCCGAAAAATTTCAAAAAATAACACCTCCCTAGATACGTCATGATGGTATAGTACTGAAAGTTTCAAAAATTATACTTGATTCCCACCTTCATGGTCTCTTTTAATCAATGCATATTTTATAACAATCAGTTAGTTCAGATTCACTAACTTTTCACTAATACTAGTAATTTTTGGCTTGGATTGTGTTGCATACATATTTCTTTCATTGAATTAATAGTATATTGTATAGTTAGTATACTAAGATAGTCTTTGTGTGGTGAGGGAAATGTTTTCAGCACGAGTCGTAAGGTCGCATGGACGGGCCGAAGGCTTTTTTCTACATCAAATCAAGGCTTGGAAAAATATATTTGATTTCTGAACAAAATTTCATTATAATTCTTGAAAACACTCCCAAGATATTAAGCGTTTATAAAAAATGAGTCACGAACATACGAACGATTAATCTTCACTATAAGTTATATTTGTTATTCAGAACTAGGAATCACGTTATCAGATGGCTGTGAACGACTCAGTGTTTTTTTTTTGCGTGTTAAATTGTATCCATTATACATCATTTTTCATATATCTTCAAAGTTAATAATACGACAAACTTATTTAGTTATTTTTTAGCTCACGTAAATATTCAAAAAAGTTTGAACAAAAAAAAATACTGATTCGTTGTAATAAAAATAGAATTTTCTTAATTTACTGCGAAACCAATAGCAAATTGCTATTTGATTCACGATATATTACATATAGAATAGTGAGTTTATTGAAAATTATTGGCTATTTATGTTCGATATATATATATTAGATTGTTAAAAAAAAAAAAACGATTGAGGTAGTTGTTGCGTGGATTAATTTAATGTAGGATTTTTATGAAACTTCACTCGATTGTTCTTTGATTGACTACAAATCATATGAAACTAATCTGAGTAACATTGACCACCCAAATTTTATGAAAAAGGATTTCAAAATATTGAAATTTTAACACGGGCTTTTATGGAGAATAGAGATTTACGTGCCATTTTTTTTTTCTCTAAAATCAAAACACAATATGTAGGAACTTTCTAAAAATTTTATATGTTATCAAAACTAAAAATATAAACCACATATTATTCTCTCGAAACAAGTACTATACACTTTTCACGCAAGTATTTATGTATTCTCTGACAAAGAAAACAAAAGTTGCTTAAGAGAGTGAAACAGGTGATTTTCAAATGAACCGTTCTCATAGATAAAGGCTCAAATAACTAAATAAAATATGTCATTCGATGCGTAAAGTTATTATTTATCAAATAAAATGCTTCCGGTTCGGAAATTTCAGTTCATACCCGAGAACGGCTCATTTGAAATTTCCATTTGCTAATGTAAGTGCAACAAGGACGGTTTCGTTTGTTCACATGTGTATGAGAAAGAGAATAGATGGCAAACCCACTTAAGCCAAGAGAAAAAATTTCTTGGAAGAAAAAATCGATATGGAGAAGGGGAAAGTCACCGATGCTAGGCAGCAGCAGCGGGAGTAGTTCGGTGCTCGCCACGAGATCGCGCCCAGCCACTTGTAATGTCCCTGGTAAGATAAATATTTTAGAATTGTTATGTTCCAAATTTGAACATTATTTTGTTCGACTACTCCTCTGTCATTTGACACAGTGACAAGTACCTTTTTGGATTGTACTGTAGTATATTCTATAATACATCATGACATTAATATTTAATATTAATGGTTACTTAAATAATTTTTCACGAAATAAAAAAACAAAAAAATACGTTTCAGATAAAAAAAAAAAAAATAAAAAAGAATCAACACGTCAACCTTTCGGAGAGAAAATACATTTCTGACTGAAAAAATTTTTCGTTTGTATTAAAGAAGCAAAATTTTGGAGCAAGAATTTTTTTTTCTTGGCCCAAACAACTTTTATTGTTCGGAGCAAGAGAATTTTTTTGTTGGTCCAAGGAGCTTTTTTTTTTCATTCAAAACGTTTATATTTTGGAGCAAGAAATTTTTAACTTCTCGCTAAGAAAATTGTAAATTTTCAAAAATTCGGGAAGTTATTGTTTTCACCCCGATTTTCGAAAATCGAGTTTTCATCAGATGTCGACGTTTTGAGGTCCTAGGAAGCTATTCTGACTATTTTCAGAATGATATCCGAGTGCATGCGCGTGCGTGCGTGCGCGCGCGCGCGTGTGTGTGTGTGTGTGTGTATGTAAACTCTCTGTAAGGTGACACGACATTTGACCCGAAGACAAATCACCCGCGACAAAACACCCGACGACAAAACACCCACAATCGAAAACACCCGCCACACGGTGTGACGCTTTTTGGAACCAAGGCAATTCATCCCGAAAATCAATTAAAAAAAAAAAAAAGGCCATTCGGCCACCGAAATGGAAGGTAGATTTTTCAATTAATCGATATAAAAAAATGGTTTTATACATACATATCTTGTTAGTGTATAATCATGATATGAAATTAGACTCGTTTTCTAAAAGTGAGGGTAAAAAAAGACAACGATCATTTTTGATAGAGAACTTCGGATAGTTGATTTGACATAACATTATATAGGTAATGTACCAAACTAACCTTCACATAAATAAAGTATTGGAAATTTAATTAGTATGAGATCATAATTGTAATCGATGTTACCATGACTAGCCCAGTTAAAATAACAGTAATACTTTTAAAATATAAAATAGCAGTGCAATTTACAGGTTATTTTGTGCACAATAAAACACAACTGACGAAACTGGATTATAATAGGACAAGCATAAGTTCTGTGGAATGAAAACCATATTTTCAACATTTTTTAATTCCATTAAAATTTTCAAGGCTATCAAATTATTGGAAGAAACGGTCAAAATATAAAGTTTAAGGTCATAAATTAAAGCTTATTAGTCAAGCTTTAAAATACTTATTGCAGAAATTATCTATGAGTTTTAGTTTTAAAGTTATATGGACTTTAAAAGTGATTAAAAACTGATTTTCTCGAAAAATCGTTAAAATTTCAAACAGCCATAACTTCTAAACTAATCGACCGATTTAGCCCATCTTCGAACTTAACCGTGGCATTAACACATAAAATAAGTGTAGAAAATTTCATTAAGATCGGATAAGAATTGTAGACGCAATTGTGTCCTTAAAAGTCCGTTCTATTACATATATATAGATATATATATATATATATATATTAGGGTTACAAATAAGTTTCCGCCGTTTTTTAACACAAAATAAATATTTATTATAGAAGAACGGTAATATAAATTTATTTAAAATATTGCCCATCACTTGCAACCACTTTTTCCCATCTCTCAGGCAGCATTCGAATCCCACGGCTGAAGAACTCTTTGTCTTTTGAGGCTATCCACGAATCAACCCAATTTTTGGTATCCTCATAAGATGTGAACCGCTGCGCCGTCAGAGCATGTGCCATGGACCGGAACAGGTGATAATCGGACGTGCAATGTCTGCTGAATACGGCGGATGGGGTAACACTTCCCAATCAAGTGTTTCCAAGTACTTTTTCACGGGAGCCGCAACATATGGACGAGCATTGTCATGCAGAAGAATAATTTTTTCGTGTCTAGAATAGTATTGAGGGCGTTTTTCCTTCAGAGCTCGGCTCAATCTCATCAATTGTGTTCAATAGAGGGCTCCAGTAATTGTTTCGCTCGGATTAAGCAACTCATAATACACTACACCTAGCTGATCCTACCAAATACACAGCATAAGTTTTTTTCCGTGAATATTCGGTTTTGCTGTTGATGTTGACGCGTGGCCAGGTAATCCCCATGATTTTCTTCTTTTTGGATTGTCATAATGTATCCACTTCTCATCACCAGTTATGATACGATGTAAAAAACCCTTTTTTTTATGTCTAGCTAGCAGCATTTCACTTAAGAATAATCGGCGTTCAATATCTCTCGGCTTTAATTCGTACGGAACCCAATTTCCTTGTTTATGAATCATTCCTAATGATTTTAAACGATGTGAGACTGCTTGCTGAGTGACTTCTAATGTTAGAGCAAGTTCTTTTTGTGTTTGAGATGAATCTTCCTCCAATAATTCCTCCAATTCTGCATCCTCGTAAATTTTTGGCCTTCCACTGCGATCTTTGTCTTCTACGTCGAAATCACCGTTTTTAAACTCTTGAAACCACTCTCGACACGTTCTCTCACTCAAAGCACCCTTACCAAATGCTTCTACGAGCAATTGATGCGCCTCAGCAGCAGATTTCTTTAAATTAAAGAAGTAAACTAATATTTCCCGCAAATGACGCTTACTTGGCTCAAATTTTGACATTTTCAACTTATAAAAATTATATTTTACCAATATAAAATCAATGATATTAATATGTTATGTTGTTCTTGAATGTCCAAACTATTTTTTAAGCCGGTTATCATCTGCGAAAGCTAACCGAAACTCCGTGCCGCGCCATCTACAATAAAACGGCGGAAACTTATTTGTACTCCTAATATATATATATATATATATATATATATATATATATATATATCATATATATATATACCTCTTTCAATAAAATTTTATAGTTTCGGCCTCTTTTCGGCCAAATTAAGCTGTTTCGGCCTTTTGTCGGCCTATTTTCGGCCAAATATTTTCACCTGGGTCATTCATATTATTATTGAGTAAATCATATGATTGACTCACCACTATAATATATTGAGGAAAATAAAAAGTAGATCATTGCATAAAAATTTTCATCAACAACATTTCCAAATTGATTGAAAGAAATCAATAATTTCCATCAACTGAAAACAGTATTTTTCTCAAATTCATAGTTGTTTTTATCACATGCATAGATGACTTCAGCTCCATCTCTTATTTTTTACTGTAATCTCACATTTCATTTTGTCAAATACATCGTTTTTGACAGAAATATTTCTATAGTAAGCATAAAACCGTAAAGTATTTCATTCAAACTTCCTTATGAACTTGTTTCAATTTCCATGTTTTTAAATCAATTGAAATTCAGTTGACTCAAGTGCGGATAGGCCAAGTACGCAGCGTATTTCGGAAAAACACGATTTTTATCAGTGTAGGAATGAAGCCCACATAGATAAGAATTGTTACCATAATTTGTATGGGTACCATTCCTTTGATCAATAATAAAAAAAAAATCTGTTACCATACGATATGGGAACCATTCTCATTGTATATTGTTATAGTTACCAAAAATATCTCTCCTTGTAATATTAATATGGATATAAATCGAAAATAATAAAATACACTATCTGTTAGTTTCAATATATGTTTACATTTAAAATAAATTTAATCATCCACAGTTATAATAAAACATGAATGAATGAACTAAGATAAATGAAATCATTAATTGATTTATATTACGTTACTTTATCTTACGTTCAGTCGAGGTATTTTTTCATATTATCATGTCTTGGCTAGAAAATTAGGCTTAAACCTAAATGAAAAGTATTTAGATAATTTGCTAGATTATGGGAACAAGCATGACGAAAAACGGCTAAGAATAAATCTATAGACAAGCCACAACATCTTGGCAATATATGTTACCGTAATAAGGCGTGGACTAGCGATCTGATTTAAAAGTAAGTAATAAAGCCACATATATTCAGCACACATAATAAATCTAGCTATTCTGTTATTTTTTTTTTATTCATATAGCGTGAGATAAAAATCTAATTAAATTACTGATTTTCCATTCCTATTTCTTCTATTTTTAACTTATTTTAATCATTACTAATGGACATACGTTTCGTTTTGTAAAAAATGTGATATCAATAATACTGATAAAAAAAGTCTGAATATACATGGTGATAAACTTTAATGAATGACTGTCATTTTTATAGGAATGATTCTTATATAGATGTATATATTGAATTTGTTTATGAGTTTTCTATCTTCAGTTGGTATTAGAATTGATTTTATACATCGAAGTTTCACACCCAACGATAAAAATTTTACTAATGTGTTATATCTGTAACGGGGTATATATATTTATTTATTTAAAAAATCATATTGGAACCTAGAGCCAAAGCTCTCTAAGGGCCGTAACTTACAAAATACACAATACATACACACAGTATAGTATACGTTATTAATAATAATTAATTTATACATAGATATGCATATATCGACTCTCAACACCATAAGTGCACTCAGAGAATTTTATAGTATTTTTTACATAAAAAATTGATGTAAAAATTACTATGCTATAGTAACATGAGGACAGTATGGAATTTATTGAACAAATTACCAGTAACGTAGAAATTTTAAAAATAAATAGAACAGAATTTACAAGGTGCATTGTAATTTTGACAAAGCCACATATTAAATTTTATATTTAAAGTAAATTTGAATTTCTTAATCTGTTGCTTTGTCAAAATTACAATGCACCTTATAAATTCTGCTCGATGTATTTTAAAAATTTCTACATTATTAGTAATTTGTTCAATAAATTCCAAACTGTCCTCTTGTTACTATAACATAGTAATTTTTCTATAAATTTTATATGTAAAAAATACCGTAAAATTCTCTGCGTGTAGCTGTGGATTCAATTATTCTGAAGAATACATTCTTTAAGAACCTACGAACCTATATATTAAGAATAAACGAAAATTCTTCGTAAACTGTTCCGATACTTATAAAGGTAATTTGGGAAAAAGGGGTTTAGAAAGGGAGAAGAAAGGATCGTCTCGATGGAAAGCAAATCGAGAACATAATTCGGATTGTCCAAGCTAGGGGTCGAGCCGAAACCAATTCGCTTGTATGTATTTGTGTGTGGATGCAGAAAAAGAAGAAATCGATAAATTCATTAATAAGAAACAAGGCACATTTCGAATAACAATTTCAAACATAAATTAGCAGAAAAAAATATGAAGTTAGAAAATATTCTTAGAATTTTCATATTTAGAAAAATTATTCAGGGTAAGTGGGAGAGAGAGAAAGAGAGAAAGAGAGAGAGAGAGAGAGAGAGAGAGAGAGAGTTGAGAAAATATGAAGTTAGAAAAACGTGCGCGTATGTCAACGACAAAATAAGAGAGAAGAGGGAGTAAAAACACAGTAAGAGGCGTAAAACTAGACGCAGAGTTAGAGAGGTACGTTGTACGTTCGATCATCAAATACAAACTGCGGTCTTGCCTAGCCGACCTTATATTCTTTGCTGAATAGTCATATCTAACGACTTTCACAATTATTTTTTCCGAACATATAGTAAAAATTTATTGAAAATTATAAGCAAAATAATAAATATAATTTTTATGTGTAAACTTTTTATAAACATTAAATATAAATACGTACCAATATTTTCAACGAGTGAAGACTTATTTTTAAATTAATGTTATCTTATCTGGAATATTTTCTATTACTGTTATCAACTATAACGTCAGTGTTTATTTTTGAGTTGGGAAGAAATTATATCAGTAGAAGAATAATATACGTAAACTATTATGTTTTTTGATAAATGTTTAAAAAGCCATGGAAAGACAATAAACTGAGAAAATAATATGGTGAAGTTGTGAATTCTGTTTGAAATGAGTATCGTACCAGAAAGCGTACAACCGTTATATATACTTTAGAATAGTTTGTTGTTGTTAATAAATTGTGTACATGCCTTACTGAAGTGTCTTCTTGAACTTGTTTCCAAACTTATCGCACCTGTTACTTTTATACAAATAAATTTTACACAGACTTTATAGTTAAATTCTTACGGTATCTTTTATATTGATACATAATTATTACAAATTAAAAATGTTTAAAGCAATTGAAAAATTATTATTAACTTTTGTGATTGTGTAAAAATGAAAAAATTATTTATAAAAAATCAACATTCGAGATTTCGACTATTAGATAGAATATTAAATCAATGTTTAAAAACAATACGGTTCGACCAGTTCGAATGACCGTTGTGAGTATCAATTAATATATTTAAAAAGTATTCAATATTCTTTATTAATTTTTTTTTTTAATTATTAAATTGTAAATAGTTTCAGAATATATATATTTGTTTCGATCGGTACTTATGGTTTCAGTTTCATTAAAAGCTTATCCAATCCATATCGAGTAAAAATTAATTTATTGGTAATATTTTGCTGGTTCCATATACCAGAATTTACTTACCAAATTCTGTAATATATAATTTAAAGTCAATTTTTAAAAGTTAATGTTATTTTTTTACATAATTACGATTTTAACGATTGTAAAAGTAATTAGTTTTAATAAGTTGACAGTTATAGATACTCTACTTACAATTTTTAATTCGAAAGAAAAAGTTTTTTATAATTTTTTAATATAAAAAAAGTTTTTTTTAAATTAAAAGTAAAACGATTTGTGAAAAATTAAATTAATTATTTTAAACATCATATATTGACATTATTTATTAAATTAAACATATTTATTTTTTAATTTAAATAAAAATAAATACCTTAAAATCGTTTATTTATTTTTAGTTTTGTAACAAATGAGCACATTAAAATTCCAATAACATTAAATATATTATTTGTTTTGACATACCTCGAATTATTCATACAATTATTTCTGAGTTTAAGTGATATACAAGGTTTAAACTATTAGAGTAAAACTAATATAATGCATATTGTCATGAGAGTTTAAATTGAGTGGATTATATTTTAGCTCAAGTTATCGTTGCATTATTATTTTTATGATATTAAACGATAGTTTTAATAATCATGATTAGAAATTTTTTACCATTAAAGCATAATTTTGTATCTATTTACTTCTATCATAATTCGATTATTATTTCAAGTATTCATTGTTCTCGAGTAACAACAATATATTTTAAAAGCAATTTTTTTCAAATGATTTTTAGAATCTTGAATATTTATACACAGAAAAAAGGATTTCTCGGCACAAAAAATGTTTTGTATTATGATTTGAAAACAAAAATTTTGTTATTAGAAGTAAAAATTTCTTGACGCAAGAAGTTTTTTCTTTCTCCGAAAAACTTTCATTTCTCAATTTATAGTGCAAAAAATTTCTTGGGACAAGTACAACTTTTCTTGGGGCGGGTAAAAATTTTTTACCCCAAGAAATCCTTTTTTCCTGTGTATATTTTGATCTACTATTCAAGTATTTATTAAAAGTTATATAATAAATGTAATAAAATAAAGAATTAATTTTAAATCGTTATAGATAAATGAAATTTCAAAGAATAATGGAGTGTAGTGTATATAGGAATTATTTATTCAAAAATCTAATTATTTAGCAATGTTATTTATACTCGACTATAGTTAAAGTAATAAGTGAGACTGTAATTGTTGAAGAAAGCTTGTAAATAATTTCTAGTATTGAACTTAAATCATTTGATAATACAATAATTTTCCAGTTACCGGTGCATCCGATGCAGCCAACACTGCGGGGTGATCCCCGAGTACCAAATCTAGACCCTTTGCATCCATTTACACCGTCGGATTTATCATCAATACCTCATATGGATGGAAGTCCAACACCAACATCAATTCAAACAAACAACGACGGTTCAACAACTGTAGACAATTCTACTGATCCTACATTAGACCCTGGTCCCTACATCGTCGGGAGTCCAATTGACCTTGGAAACATCGATAATGTCGATAACATTGGTCTTCAAGTTGGCTCTATTCGGCGGGGGAGAGGACGAACGCGCGAACATATTGAACTTCAAGAGACTGGTTCACCGGAATCAGAAGTTTCAGGTCTGTTCATTACTATTAAAAATTATCGATCGATTCTAAATTAAGTTAAAAAATATATAATTAATAATTAAAAACAAAGTACTTGTCACTTATCGTCTTTATAAACCTTGAAGGTTTCATTTTAAAATCGATCTACAATAAGTTATTCATCGTATAATCAACCTTAACATGTAATGACTATATCGAAGCTTTGATCTATTGATGAAAAACGAATGAGGTAATTCTTGCTGTATGCGTCAGCAGAATCACGCAATAGATTAAATTTCCTGATTAAACTTTATATTTTAAAAACATATACAAAGCTAATAACTTTATCGATTTATTATTTATATATTTATGTTTAAAAACAACTTAATTATTTATCATACGAATCAATCGTTTATCAACTACTATTTATATCGTTCGAATGCAATAATTTCTGGGTAAAGTATAGCACATACTTAAATTTAAGTAGAAATGAGTTCGATAACGCCTGAAATCGATCGAGCATGTATAGCCATGTTTAGATATGAATTATAAGTCTTTTTTGTATTCATTGTACGTACAGTAATAAAAACAATGTGATCATCGGAAGTATATTATACTCCGTCATTGTTTGAGTGTATAAGTGTCAACCTTGTAACACATAATGTCCTTGGCCGCGGATAAAAGTTACCTTTTCTGCTATCACATGCTAGTATCTTTATATGTATATTTATAAAAAAGCAAAGTTCACATCCACCCTGATAGCCATTTTTATCGCAAGTTGACGGAAATCTACAACCGAAATGAGATGTCAAGTTAACTGCAAAAACTTGATGGTCCAAATAGGTGACAGTGACTTGTAGTCAATTTGGAAATAAAATTTTGCTCATTCAAGATTTTTCTCACAACTTTTTGTCAGATTGAAAATGACTTTTACCCTTAAGGTCATTCATTGTCAGTGCCCCCTCCCCTACTTTTTAAAAATTTTCAATGACTTTCAATCTTCATAAGCGTATCAAAATTTTATTAATTGATTAAGAAAACAATTAAAACCTTAATTGAAAAAAGGACAACGTAGTAGTAATTTTGCCGAATTATAGATAAAAAAAAAAATTACTTGCAGTTGATATAAATTGGGAGTTAAACGAAATTTGTTAAATAAATTTCATTAAAATCTTCATGTCAATTTTATAATTCGAATTTTCAAATTTTTTAGGCTAAAATTTATTCAACAAATTTTGTTTAACTCCTAATCGATAACAGCTGTAATTTTTTTTTTTAATTCTATATCTCGGAGAAATTACTTCTACGTTGTCCTTTTTTAAATGAAAGTTTCAATTTTTCAAAATTAATTAATTCAATTTTGATACGCTTATGACAATTGAAAGTCATTTAAAATTTTTAAAAAGTGAAGGGCATTGTCTGTGAATGGTCTTAAAGCTTTTTTTCCATTACTTTAAGGATATGCCGTACTCAACAAATTCTCGAATTTTAGATTTTTATTATTTTATTAACTGATTATCATTACAGCGATTCTTTCAGTTTCCACAAAAATGCATAAGACGAACTTTCTCGGAAGATTTTCATAATTCCAATCCCATTCCTGTTCAGAAAATCTCATAGAATCCAATAGATTCTCATAAATTCCCATAGAGATTTTATATGAATGAATGAGTTCTATGAGAAGTGCTATAGTTAAGTATAGGGCCTTATACATACAGCTATAAGAATCTAACGGATTTTTTAAGCAGAGATAAATATTTAAAACGTAATGAGAAGGGAAAGGGAGTTTGGTTAGTACTGTCGATCCTTAAGGCAACTTTCTGATTCAATTTGCATTCCCATTACGGCTATAGATTTACGTCAACTTGTAATTCATGATGTACTAATATTACGGTTGAAATTTGCAACAGCAGAATTTGATGTTACTGACCGAAAACACTGATCAGGATCAGCGTTTTGAAGAGAAAGTGTGGCTATCAGGGCAATTTTGAATTTGAAGTTGTTTACTACCTATTTTAGTTATCGACAGTGCTTTTTGCATTACGTTATCATAAAACCTCGACAGAGTTCAGCACCTTATGAATGTGAATGTAGCTGACAATTGTAAATTTGTAAATAAATGAATAAAATTTAAACATGCGTATTTAGATCAATGAAAAATCACTACGAGCATTCTTTTAAATTTCATTATTTTGGGGGGGGGGGGGCAAAGTGGGCCTCTCAAAATTTTCTATACGTCAATAAATTCGGACAGATAATAAGCTTATCGAAATTTCTTATATAATGAGGACTAGAATAGGCCACCAAAACTGTTCATTAAATATAATTTATTAAGAAAGTTAAAGATAATAAAATTACGTTTTAAAGTTATATCGCAGCAGGCTATTAGAATGATTTTTTATATTAATAAAATACAATTGTTTATAGTTCTTCGCAAATATCACACATGCATGCATGCAGTTTCGCACAACTTTGTTGTCCCTTGCGGACTTGGAATCACTGTAAAATCACAGTGAATTCACTTTCACCGTAATTCTACGGTGTATTTACGGTGATTTCATCGTGAATTCACAGTCATTTCGTGCCATTTTGTCATTGTGATTTAGTAGTGATTTCACTAGGAGTTTAGAGTAAATTAATGGTGATTTAATCATGATTTCACAGTAAATTAATGGTGATTTCACCATAATTTCACAGTAAATTAATGGTGATTTCACCATGATTCCACGGTAAATTAATGGTGATTTGACTATAGTTTTATGATGATTTGGCACCACAATCGTCAAATCGTAGATTTAGAGTGGTATAGTGACAATTTCTTTTTTTTACCTCGATATTCGAAAATCGAGTTTTCATTAGAACGCGAGGTTAGGAGGCTCCGAACATTTGTTCATATCATTTCCCATGTGACGTCTGAATGACTGTGTGTATGTATGGAGCTTTCCTTTTTAACTCTTTAGAGTCAGAGGATCTTGAAACGTCTACGTGTGAGACTAGTGGGGAGAGCGCGAATCGTAAAGTCCCGTGAGCATGTATGAGTGACATGTGAGAGTAGTAGTGTGCTTGTGAGTACCGAGTACCCTTCCACTCGTTTGAATCTCGCGCTGCGTTCATCGACAGTTTCGTAGTTAGTATTGTTGACGTGAGGAAATAGTCTCCGAAAGTAAGGTTAGAAAAATTTAAAAAATTTTATAAATTGCTATGTAATTGCAATATTACTAAACTATATTTATAATGTAACCAAATGTTGTTCTTACTTTGAATTTAAGTCCTTTGATATTGATTATTTAATAAATTAAAAATAAAAAATTAAATTATTTTTTACTTCTCGCCCAGGTGAAATTTTTTCTCTTATAATACGACCCTGTCACATTTGCTTCGCGCTCTCTAATTCTATCAGGCTCTGCCAGACCGAAGAGTGGGGTTTCAAGGTCAGATTTTAAAGGGTTAAAAAAATTTATAAGATGTCAAAATAATTCTAAATTATAATAAAGTAATTCATACTCCCGAGTCGAAATCTGAAGTGTTATTCCAACGTCTCGAGCGTCTCAAGTGTTATTCCAACGTCTCGAGCGTCTCAAGTGTTATTCCAACGTCTCGAGCGTCTCAAGTATTGCTTCAACGTATCGGACAAAGAAAATGTAAAATCCATGTTTTAAAAACATTACAAACATGAACTGGTTCAGGCTGGAGTAGCAAGGGCACTAGCTGTCAGTTTGTAAGACGATGAAAGGGCTCAGATTTTTTTGTGAGGGCAGGAGGGGGAGTAGAAAAATTATGATTAAAAATTCCAACTGGTTCAGGCTGGAGTACCAAGGGTACAAGCTGTCAGGTTAAAAGATGATAAAAGCGTTCAGATCTTTCTGTAAGTCGGAGGGAGGGGCAGAAAGATAATGATTGAAAATTACAACTGGTTCAGACGGAAGTACCAAAGGTACAAGCTGTCAAGTTATAAGATGATGAGAGGGCTAGGATTTTTTTGTGAGGGTAGGGGGGGAGGGGAGAAAAATAATAATTGAAAAATCCAACTGGTTCAGGCTGGAGTACTACGGGCACTAGCTCTCAGATTGTTTAATGACGGAAGGGCTCAGATCATTTCGTGGGGGGGGGAGGGCAGAAAGATAATGACTAAAAAATCGAACAGGTACAGGCCGAAGTACCAAGGGCACTAGCTCTCAGATTCTTCGATAGTGGAAGGGCTCAGATCATTTCGTGGAGGTGGCGGGGGGGGGGGGAGAACTGAGTAAAAAATCCAACTAGTCCAGGATGGAGTACCGAGGGATCTAGCTGTAAGATTGTTCTATGATGGGAGCGCTCAGATAATTTTCTGCTCTACCCCCCCCCCCCCCCACGCCCCTCACAAAATGATCTGAGCCCTTTCACGATCGATCAATCTGAGAGCTAGTACCCTTGGTACTCCAGCCTAAACCAGTTGGAATTTTTAATCATTATTTTTCTGCTCCCTCCCCTACCCTTACAAAATAATCCTAGCCCTCTCATCATCTTACAACCTGACAGCTAGTACCCTTGGTACTTCAGCCTGAACCAGTTCATGTTTTTTATGCCTTTAAAACATGGATTTTACATTTGCATTGTCCGAGAAGTTGGAGTTACGTTTGTAACGCTCGAGGCGTTGGAGTAATACTTGAGACGCTCGAGACGTTGGAATAACACTTGAGACGCTCGAGACGTTGGAATAACACTTGAGACGCTCGAGACGTTGGAATAACACTTCAGACGCTTGAAACGTTGGAATAACACTTCAGATTTTGACTCGGGTAACCACCATATTTATACAGCATGAACACCGTATAAATAAGGTGCGAACATTGTATGAATACCGTGTAACCACTGTTTAAATGAGGTAATGCAAGCGTACAAATACAGTGTAACCGTCGTTTAAGTACAGCATAAAAACCATATAAATGGAGTATAATCATCGTACAATTACGGTATAGCAAGAGCGTAAATACGGTATAACCACAGTATAAATACGGTATAGTCCATATATAAATTTGGTATCAACACAATATATTTACAGTATTAATACGGTAATAAAATTTCACAAACATACCGCATTTATACCGTGGGTATACCGTAATAATACTTATGCCCAAAAAATACTAGGAAAATGCCGTAGAAATACCGTTATGGCAATTCCGCAAGGGCGAACTAAAAAATATTTTAATTGTTAGTTGTAAATAACTTTAATCGAAAAATTAGAATATTTATTAACTACGACTTAGTTTAATTCAACAATAAATAATTATTAATTAAAGAAAACTATAATAATAAGTTATTTGAATAATTAATAATTGATTAGTAGATTTTTTTATTCAACAAGAATTAATCGTGAACCACTAATTCACCAACAGTGGCCCAACGTTGCGAACCGATAATCGGCCAGTCATAAGTAGCCATTCATTAGCCAGCCATCGGCAGCGTCGTATGACTGTCGTTTTCTTTACGGGAATAAGTCATATTCTGATATGAAACCAGTAATGACATAACATATACATTAAAAAATTTTAATAAAAACCCTGATAGCACGAGTTGATCGTGAAAAAGTTGGTCATTCATTAATTTCCGACCTACTTGACGACAAATTGTCGACAACTTTAGCTTTTGCAACTTTTGGCTACAAGTTACCGCCAACTTTCTCAGAAAGTTGGCGCCAGTATGGAGCTGCAACTGGAATGCATGTTTCTGAGAAAATTGAAAGGAAACTTACCGTCAACTTATGATTGCCACAACTTTTGCAAGCAACTTTTGCCACCAACTTTCTCAGAAAGTGACCGTCAACTTATTGGATTTCCAACTTTTGCCACCAACTTTCTCAGAAAATGTCTATCAACTTTGGAGGTACCAACTGTTGGCGGCCAACTTGGTGTCCAGTTGCGGCTGCAAGTTTCTCGTCAGTTACTCGCCAACTTGGCTATCAGGGAACTCACTTCGAATTGACTACGCTATCTTGATAAAAAATTAAACGGCTGCTGGTAATTTACCAGGTATGGGCCATTACCAGTTGCCAATGCTTGGCCGAGCGACGGCAGTCAGATATCGGCCAACCTACGGCATTTTTTTCATTAACGGCGACTTTGTATGGGCTCATCAGTACATTACATATTTGCTGTCCAACTTGTTGTCGATGCGCATATGAATGATAGAAATCCAGTTTAATTCCTGCACACTTAGGCCGTGTTCGCTGGCATTTTTTTTTTTTGGCGCAGGCGTTCTACATTTTAATCTGCGCATGCTCAAAAAAAAGGTGGCTATTATTAACTTCCCGCTCTGAAAAAGTGCAAATTTTCAAAAAAAGGGAAATTATTGGTTCCGATCCGATTTTCGAAATTCGAGTTTTCATCAGATGTCGACATTTTGATGTCCTAGGTAGCTATTCTATTTCCGAATGGACGTGTGTGTGTGTGTGTGTGTGTGTGTGTGTGTGTGTGTGTGTGTGTGTGTGTGAACTTTTTTTGTAAGACGATATCTTTGGAACGAATCAACCGATTTGAACGTTCTTGATGGCAATCGAAAGGGCTCACGAAGACCTAAAATTGATTATATTTTGGAGTCGACAATTTAATAAAAATTAAATTATTTTTTTTTTTTTTGCGTATAACTCATAAACCACTCGCCCGATTCACCTCCAAATGTTAACAATCCTAACGAAACGATTCGAGACAATTTGCAATGTTGAATGCCGATATAAGAAGGGTGATCAAAAAGTATTCAAAGTTCTCAAAACCATTAAAAAGTTTGGCAAGACCATTGACAAGACTTGATTTTCTATGGATTTTCTTAGACAGTAACAAGCCCTGATTTTCTATAGACTTTCTAAGTATAGGAATTCTTTAAAAACTCTTAGAAATTCTTGAACCCAACATTTTCTTTTTGAAGATTTACGGACAGTAAGTAAGTAAGAAAGTAAATTTGTATCATCGGGAATCTGGATATTGCGGATCTGAATTATCAATACATCTGCCTCATTGAGATCTGTGTGATAGACATCCACCCATTTATCTGTTTACTCACAAATATTAATAAAAATATGTCTGCTGAATTGCACTTCGTGAAGAGAATTTATTTGGATCCCGAGTCTAATGAATATCCTATTTGGATTTCAAAAGGAACACAAGAAAAAATACAATCGGGTAAATTGCATACCAAATTTTTTCTGTACAGATACTCTTCACGAAATGTGATTCAGCAGACATATTTTTATTAATATTTTTAAACTAATAATACTATAGGTTAATTTTGAAGTCAGATATGACACATTGTGAGTAAATAAATAAATAAATAAATAAATAAATAATAGCCATCTTTTTTTTAAGCATGCGCAGATGCGCAGATTAAAATTAAGAGCGCCTGCGCCAAAAAAAGTGCCAGCGACACGGTCTTACTAATCTTTACTAAATGTTGCACGTGCGCAGAGCATCAATACAATGTATTATTTTATTTTAGTTTATATCTTTTTCTCTATTACACAGACGCTCATATTATTTACTCTCTCAAACTTTGGCCGTTAAATATCAGAGGAAAATAGTAAAACCACTGACAATGTGACGGTTACAATGGTGTTTGACAGATGTAATTAAAATTTACTCTATAAATATTTATCTTTATACGATCTATGAATCACAATTTAATTTCATTTAAGTGATTTATCTTTAACGTCATTCAAAAATTTTATTGGTTTTATTAATTAAAAAAATTATTTAAAAAATGGTCATCGTATTGTGATTTAATGAATCTAAAATGTGTTTAAATATAATTATGATTTGAGTTTCATTAAAGGCACATCCAACCGATACCGAATGAAAATTAATTTATTGGTAATATTTTGCTGGTTTCATGTATCAGAATTTTATGACCAAATTCTACAGTACATAATATAAAGTCAATTTTTTAAAATTAATGTTAATTTTTGACATAATTACGGTTTTAGCAATTGTATTAAAGCAATTAGTTTTAATAAGTTGACAGTTATAGATACTCTACTTACAATTTTTCATTCGAAAGAACAATTTTTTCTGTGATTTTTTTTTTAATAAAACATTAGTTTTTGTTAAATTTAAATTTGAATACAACCTATGAAAAATTAAATGAATTATTTTGAACATCATAAATAAACAAACAAAGAGGTTATATCAATTGAATAATAAAAATATACCTTAAAATGTAATTTAGTTTATTTTTAAATATGTTGTAGAACTTGCTCTGAAAATGCTGGTTGATAGAACCAGTAAAATAATACCAATAAATTAAGTGTATTCGACATGAATCTGATGTGCCTTAAATTATACTCTAAAAATAACAATAGTAATAATACAGTCTAATAGAAAAACAAATGTACAATAAAAAATAAAATTATTATTTTGTGCGCAGTCTCAATATTTTCTGTTACACGTGCACAGTGCTGCCAGAACGTGCGATATTTTTACCCCCTCCTGCCATTACACTCAATGCTATTTCACCTCAGGAGGGGGTAAAAATATCGCACGTTCTGGCAGCACTGCACGTACACAAACTTTACGACGTCATTAGTAAAGTCAGAACAGTCGGGGTGTGGCGTCAATACACGACAGAGATAGCAAGAACATCCTAAAATTAAAAAGTAGGATGTCATTTCCCAGGGTTACAATGATGACGACGTTTGCTAAATTGTGTTCGTAGCGATCGTTATCAAAACAGTTTGATTGATATGATAGTGTGAAGTTAAAACGCTCAATAAACCGCAGCTGTTTTACTTAAATAATATAAACCTATTTAAAACATTTTATTTGAATTAGTTAATTACTTTCAATAATTTATTAAAATTAAATTTATATTGTCAAGACATCAAAATAAATAATAACAGTTTTAAATAATCAATAAATAGTTGATGAATTTTACAATGATAATTTAGTTAACAAGTTTAAAATAATTTCATCAATAATTGGTGTAACTATTAAGTTTTTTTTTTTTCACATAAAAGTATTTTATGTTATTATTGTAATAGGCTTTTTCTGTTATCGTCTACGTTAAAGTCTTCCTAGTCATGTCACTTACTTTGTAAAATCACAATTTAGTAAGATTTCCTCCAATTAAAGTGTATAGATTTAAATCCTTTTACTTGAAGACCAAAAAATACCAATATTGTATTTGATAAATGTTATCAGATGTCACTTGATACTTATAATTTATTATGCATTCATGATTTCTTGATATTAATTATCTAAGTGATTATTATTTAAGTTAAAAATTTTCGCTTGGGGATTATATTGATTTTTAAAAAATTGACTCCATGAATTTCTATTTGTCATTTTATAAATTTTTGACACCAGTTGTCAATGAAATATAATTGACATTCAGTTTCGTAAATTTTTTCAACTCAGAAGCTATCAAAATTTATAAATATTATTTTCAAATATCGTTAAATTTTTAGTAATTATTTTATTTATTTATAAACAAACACGTGGTATTAAATAAATAATACAAGGGTGTTAATGTGAATGTATCAAAATACATATAGGTGACAGATTATTTTTTATAAGTGATAAATTTATCTACACACATTAATAACCGTGTTATCATCAGTTTATCGAGTATATGCTGATAGTAAAATAACTAATGTGATTTGCGTAGAAAATTTACTATGTTCATAGCAAAAATAAATAAGTTTAAAATTTTAAAAATGTTTTATGATAATTGAATATTATTAATAAAATAAATGTTTTAAATATGGATCTATTAAGCCTACGGTTTATACGTTGGTTCAATGATATAAGATCACGATGCAGTCTCTACTTACATGGACAAAATTGTAAGTTTATAAAAACAAATTAATTTTTTTTATTTTATATTTTATATTAAATTTAATCCTCCATATAAGTGAAGATTTTAAGTAGATAAGCTTTAAAGACGTAATTTACGTAATTAATTTGCAAAATTTATAATAATTAATATACTATATTTAGTGTAAATAATATTCATTTATAAATTTTATTTATTTTTACGTTATGTTGATGAATAAAATTTAAAATTATAATTGATTATGAACTTTAAAGGTCTAAATTAATCAATACAATTATTATATATTATTGTAAGGTTTAAAAATATCTCATAGGTCACTAATACAACTGGTAATTTCTCACGGATCGTTAGAAAATCAACTTTTAATAATTTATTATCGATTGCTAATATTACGTATTTTTATGACAAAGTAATTATGCTAGTTATAAAATGTATTATTTCAACTATATAAATTAGTATGAATTAATTTTTTGTTGGTTAATAATACTAGGCAATTATATTATAAAATAAATCGATGTAGTCATCCATCAAATTGATTTTATTAAAAAATAATTTGATTACAGTTTATAGTATTAAACTAGTGTTAAATAAAAAGTTATTTAGCTTATGAATTTATTTATTTTACAGTAGGAGGAAATAGGGCGGAAAATGGAACTTCCTCAAGCGAAGACCGGCCGGTTGTGGTACAAGAGGATCATGAAGAAAGGATAGTATTTGTAAATGCTCCTCATCAACCAGCAAAGTATAAAAATAATCACATAACCACAGCGAAATATTCGCTACTTTCCTTCATACCTTCCTTTCTCTTCGAACAATTTCGACGATATAGTAATTGTTTCTTCCTATTTATTGCACTTATGCAGGTTAATAATTATTTAGTATTAATATCATTATCAGTTAAATTTAATTGTTTTTATAATAATACATATATGTATATATATTTCAGCAAATACCTGATGTTTCCCCTACTGGTCGTTATACCACACTTGTGCCATTGATTTTTATCTTGAGTGTATCTGCTTTAAAAGAAATAGTTGAAGATTTTGTAAGTTTAAATATAATATATATTATTAATATTGCATGCACTGTAAAAAATTGGAAGTGAATACGGATTTTATTTAAATCCTAATTTACTCTGTCGATTGAAATTCTGGAGTTAAAAACTAAAATCACTCGGCATGCGGAGTGAATGGGGATTTTTTTTTTAACGGAGTGATGCGGATCTTATATCAATCTTAACTTTAAATAACTTTTTTATGAGAAATATAATTATTTTAATAAATAATTGATTCAGGTATTAATATATTATGCTTTTAATTTATCAAATTTTTTAGTAACTCACTAAATTTTAATTTCATATAATATGCAGTAAAAACATTAAATTATTTAATAGTTACAGTGACATAGTTTTTATGGGAATAATTTATATTTCGGTACAATATAAAATGTTGTTTCATGGTATGGTTGATATAATTCATGTGACTCAGTGAAATTATATTAATTATGGAAAATGAAAAGTTTGTTTCTTAAACTTCATAAGCGTTAATTAATTTAGTATCATCTGCTTATAATTTTTTTAAATTATTCTGCGTGAATGTATGTAACGGAATCTTGTAACTATTCGGTACTCAATATAAATAGCTAAACCTCACTATGCATAAGTTATTTACTCCATTATTTTTCACTACGATTTCATTCTACGGAGTTTTGTTATTATTAATATTTTTCAATACTTCCCTTCGAAGTAAATTCCACCCCGAGGGGATTAAATAAATAAAAATCGTCTACTCCGCATTCACTCGGCGTTTACTCCGTAAATTTTTTACAATGTGGTAATAATTTCTGGTCACTATTAAGTTATTAATAATTTCAATATTATTCTAGAAAAGACATAGAGCAGATGACGAAATAAATATGAGAGAAGTGGAAGTACTTAGAGATGGAAGATGGCAATGGATACAGTGGCGGAACGTAGCTGTTGGTGATGTAGTAAAAGTGCACAATAACAATTTCTTCCCAGCCGATTTGATTCTACTTTCATCTTCAGAGCCACAAGGGATGTCATTTATCGAGACTGCAAATTTAGATGGTGAGACAAATTTGAAAATTCGTCAAGCACATCCAGAAACCGCAATGCTTATTGATACTGTAGAATTGATGAATTTTCGTTCAAATATTCAATGTGAACCACCAAATAGACATCTATATGAATTTAATGGTGTACTTCGAGAAACAAATAAACAAAGTGTATCATTAGGACCTGATCAATTACTGTTGCGTGGTGCTATATTACGAAATACTAAATGGGTATTTGGTGCTGTAATTTATACTGGACATGACACTAAATTGATGCAAAATAATACAGCAACAGCACCATTAAAACGTTCAACATTAGATCGTTTGACGAACACCCAAGTGCTTATGCTTTTCTTCATTCTTGTACTATTGTGCCTTTTTTCTGCTGTATTTAATGTTTTCTGGACAGAAATGAATGAAGAAGGTCTTTGGTACTTAGGTTTAACACTTAAAGATGAAGCAATTGTAAAAAAATTTGCATTCAATCTTCTTACTTTTATTATTTTATTTAACAACTTAATACCAATATCACTTCAAGTAACACTTGAAGTTGTTCGATATGTTCAAGCTACATTTATAAATATGGACATTGAAATGTATCATGCAGAAACTGATACACCTGCTATGGCAAGAACAAGCAATCTAAATGAAGAATTGGGTATGGTTAACTATGTATTTACAGACAAAACAGGAACTCTTACAAAAAATGTTATGGAATTTAAACGTTGTTCAATAGCTGGTAAAATTTATGATTTACCAAGCTCTACAGAACCTGGTTGTAGATCATATGATTGTGATTTAGTTAAAAATATTACTGAATGGCGAATTAAACCAGATTCTACAAATGTAATTAATACTAAAAATGCAATTACATCAGCAATATTACATGAATTTATGATAATGCTGTCAGTTTGTCATACAGTTATTCCAGAAAAAATAAATGATGAAATAATATATCACGCTGCATCACCGGATGAACGAGCTCTTGTTGATGGAGCAAGAAGATTTGGTTATGTTTTTGATACACGAACTCCTTCGTATGTCGAAATAGTTGCGTTAGGTGAACGACTACGTTACGAAATTTTAAATGTTATTGAATTTACCTCCACGCGAAAACGTATGTCAGTTATAGTAAAAACTCCTGAAGGTAAAATAAAAATATTTTGTAAAGGTGCTGATTCGGTTATTTATGAAAGACTTGCACCTAAGCCCACTGAAATAAATGATGTTGTTGAGTTGGAAATAGGCGATGATTTTCGTCAAACTACTTTAGATCATTTGGAATCATTTGCTACTGAAGGTTTGAGAACTCTTTGTTTTGCTTCAGCTGATATACCAGACAATCGTTATGAATGGTGGAGTGAAATTTATCTCAAAGCAGAAATATCAATGTCAACACGTGATAGTAAATTAGAAGAAGCGGCAAATCTTATTGAAACAAAATTAACATTACTTGGAGCAACTGCTATAGAAGATCATTTGCAGGACCAAGTACCAGAAACACTACAAGCACTTATTCAAGCAGACATAAATGTCTGGGTATTAACTGGAGACAAACAAGAGACTGCAATTAATATCGGATACTCTTGTCGTTTAATAACTCAATCAATGCCATTAATTATTGTTAACGAAAGTTCTTTAGACAAAACGCGAGATGTTATTATTCAACATTGCGCTGATTTTGGACAAGATTTACGTTGTCAAAATGACGTTGGCCTTGTAATAGATGGCAATAGCTTAAAGTATGCGTTGTCTTGTGACTTAAGAAGAGATTTTTTAGATTTATGTACCTCATGCAAAGTCGTAATATGTTGCCGGGTATCACCAATGCAAAAAGCTGAAGTTGTCGACTTAGTTACAAGTAATACAAAAGCTGTTACTTTAGCAATTGGCGATGGAGCTAATGATGTCGCAATGATACAAAAAGCTCATATTGGTGTTGGTATTTCTGGCGTTGAAGGCCTACAAGCTGCGTGTGCTTCAGACTATTCAATAGCTCAATTTTGTTATCTTAAACGTTTATTATTTGTCCATGGATCATGGAATTATAGTCGAATGTGTAAATTGATTTTATATTCTTTCTATAAAAATATTTGTTTGTATGTTATTGAATTGTGGTTTGCCATTTATTCGGGATGGTCCGGTCAAATTTTATTTGAAAGATGGTCTATCGGTCTTTATAATGTTGTATTTACTGCGGCACCACCGCTAGCAATGGGCCTCTTTGATAAAGTCTGTTCTGCTGAGACTCATCTCGCGCATCCGAGACTATACGCTGCCAAAAATACTAACGAATCAACGTTTAATATTAAGGTATTACATCCATCTATTCATATTAATTTTTAAAAAACGCATGTTATATTTTATAGAATATTACAGCATTTGTAATTGCAGTTTGAATTATTTGGACTGAAACATTTTTTATTTCAAATATTAAAATAAATTTTAAGAATACGAGATAAAGATCGTTTTTAATTTTGTCTGTCAATGAAGTAAAAAAAAAATGGAAAATCAAATTATTACACTGTAAAAAATTTGCGGAATGAATGCAGAGTAGACGATTTTTATTTATTTAATCCCCTCGGGGTGGAATTTACTTCGAAGGGAAGTATTGAAAAATATTAATTATATCAAACCTCCGTAGAATGAAATCGTAGTGAAAAATAATGGAGTAAATAACTTATGCATAGTGAGGTTTAGCTTTTTATATTTAGACATTTATATTGAGTACCGAATAGTTACAAGATTCCGTTACATACATTCACGCAGAATAATTTAAAAAAATTATAAGCAGATGATAATAAAATCATTCACGCTTATGAAGTTTAAGAAACAAACTTTTCATTTTCCATAATTAATATAATTTCACTGAGTCATATGAATTATATATCAACCATACCATGAAACAACATTTTATATTGTACTGAAATATAAATTATTCCCATAAAAACTATGTCACTGTAACTATTAAATAATTTAATGTTTTTACTGTATATTATATGAAATTAAAATTTAGTGAGTTACTAAAAGATTTGATAAATTAAAAGCATAATATATTAATACCTGAATCAATTATTTATTAAAATAATTATATTTCTCATAAAAAATTTATTTCTATTAAATACTAACTCCGCATGCCGAGTGATTTTTTTTTTTAACTCCAGAAGTCCGAGTAACAGAGTGAATTCGAATTTAAATAAAATCCGTATTCACTCCCGACTTTTTACAGTGTATTACAATTTTTTTTTTTTTTTTTTTTTATTTGAAAATTTCGACAAATCGGATGTTCAATATACGTTTTAAATCATACATTTTAAATTAATACACAGGTCTTTTGGGTTTGGATAATAAACGCTTTAATCCATTCATCTCTACTGTACTGGTTATCACTTTTGGCATTAGAGCAAGATGTCATATGGGCCAATGGTCGAGATGGTGGTTATATTATTCTAGGAAATTTTGTATACACTGTAAGATTTAAATATTTATAATTAATAATTTTTTATCTTATCAAGTAGTCATTGAGTTTTTTATTTTTAGTATGTAGTAGTTACTGTCTGTGTTAAAGCAGGCCTCATAACGAATTCATGGACATGGGTAACTCATTTAGCAACATGGGGATCAATTATTCTATGGTTTTTATTTATTTTAATATACAGGTAAATTTTATAATTTTTAATAATTTAATTAATAAACGATGTTTTTAAATATAGTTATTTTTTATATTTATAGTAACTTTTGGCCAGTATTAAATGTTGGTGCTGTTATGTTAGGTAACGATAAAATGCTTTTTACTTCACCTGTTTTCTGGCTGGGGCTTATTCTAATACCTACAGCAGTTTTGCTTGTCGATGTGACAGTAAAGGCGTAAGTATTTTTTTTTTTCTATTCATTGATAGTTTAAAATTTTATTGTAATTATATTTGTTATTCTGTGTTTTTGTTGATATCTTAGTGTGACAAATACAATGTTCAAATCTCTTACGGAAGCAGCGAGAGAGCAGGAAATTAAAAAATCCGATCCAGGCGATTTATTCACCAATCAAGATTACAGAAGCTCGTAAGTTTATTTGATTTTTTCTTCCTCATTGTTTTTTTTTTCTCGAGTAAAAAAAAAAGCTGTAGTTTATCATGAAAATTACTTAACGTTAGTGTGATAACAAATTTTGACTATCAGCAAGCTTGATTTTGTTTTTATAAATTTAAAAAAACAATAATTTCTTTTTCAATGCATGATAAAAATAGTTTTTATTTAGTATGATATTTAAATGGTATTTATTTGTAATAAATTTATAATAAATTTATGTAAGAAAAAAATATCACAACAAGAAGCAAAGAACGATGGTGCGATATATGAATCGGTGTTTATGTATACTTCGATTAACTCGACGGAGACGAGCGAAGATTTGTCCGTTTACAATTGTCGCATCACCTCGTTCATGGTTTCAACATTCGTTCAAGTCACACCCACACTCTTTAAGAACTTGTACTTGTTATACTAAACACATTTTTTATTCAACCCGTTCACATGATGTTCATTACAAAATTATCTCTTGTGCATGCCGATCACATTACGTTGTAAGAATTGATTGATTAATTAAATAATTGGAAATATAATAAATTTTTTTTTTTTTTAATCGGCTATAATATGTTATTTAGACAATATAGTAATATTATTTTATTTTTTCTAAGCATAAAATTTTGTTACAATGAGCCAATGAAAATTAAATAAAGTTTTATTAATATGTTATTTATAATTTATTAAGTTATTGGTTTTTGTTTTATTTTTCGAAAAAAAAAAAATTTTATTTAATTTTTTGTTTATTGTATATTATTATAATTTTATAAATTTTTGATTGTTTTACTTTTAAACTAATAAGAAGTGTGTGTTATAAGATAAATTATATTCACTTCTATGAATTTTTTTTTTTTTAATTTAACAAATTTAAATTTAAACGAAATATTTATGTATTGTATAATCTGAATTTACTTTATAATTCAAAAAATATATTTATTATTTTTCCAAATTTACATTGTTTAATAATTTAATGAATGGTTTATTTGCACTATCAATTTTATTAATCACTTTTATTTAAGATTTAATTATTATTTTATTATTAAAATATTTAATCAATTTTTTATGTTTACTAATCTAGCTTTCTATGATTCAGTTAAAAGTTTTTTTAGTAAAATTAACTTTAACTAAAATAGAAGTACTGATTTTGGACACTACACCATTTGTGAAAACTTCATATTTAATTTTTATGTATTTTTATGACAAAATATTGTTACTATGAGAAGTGTTTTTTTATACGACAGTAATATCTGTGACTTAAAAATATTTAAAATGTCCATCACCGGCAGTTCTACTCTATACCTTTAATAATAGAACATTACTGTATTAGAATAAAAAAATTAAAAAAAAAAGAAGTTAGTGCATGTATATACTTATTTACGCGCGTTAGAAGTTATACTTCTTTTTACTAAAATTATAAAAAAGCATATTCCAAAAAAGTTCAAGTATTTTGTAGCTTAAGTTGCCGGATAGTACCGTAAAGATGATAATTTTCTAGGAAATAGAACATTATAAGATTTCTCATATTAGTTGTCTAATATTAACTAATTATTCGATCTTATTACCGCACATCACAATTTTTAGTGTAGTACTTTGGTCATATGAATACCAAACGATCATATAAAACAAAACAAAAAAAATCTGAAAACCGCCTGACCCTGCGGGCCAGCCCCAAAACTTTCCGCTTTTTTCGAGCTCAGGGAGCTCGAAAACATTATTACTTGTAAATTTTTGAGCTCTTCGAGCTCAAAAATCAATTAGGCCGGTAAAACATACCTTCACTAAAAAAAAATCGGTCTGTCAGTTGACCCTGGGGGCCAGCCCCAAAACTTCCCGCTGTTTTCGAGCTCCTTGAGCTCGAAAATACTTTTGTATGCCTTTGTTTTCGAAAAATAACGTTTTTTACCATTTTTTCTTCAACGATATCTCTCGAACGAATTCACCGATTGCGATGGTTGAGGTGGCAATCGACGCGTTTTATTGAGTTCTAGAGCTGATCAAATTTTAAAATTGATTTATCAAGTCGTTTTTGAGAAATTTCAAAAAAACTAAAAAAAAAATTTTTTTTTAATTCTTTCGTTAACGGTTTCTCTTGAACGAATGAACCGATTTTGATGGTTGAGGTGGCATTCGACTCGGCTTATAAAGTTTTAGAGTTGATTAGATTTTTGGATCAATCCATCGAGCGAATTAAAAGTTATTAAAAAAAAACATTTTTAAAAAAATTTTATTTTTGAAATATCTCCGAACGTACCCTACCGATTAAGCTCAAATTTTCAGTGCTTATAGTATTTAACAAGCCGCGTCGAATGGCACCTTGACAATCAAAATCGGTTCATCCGTTTAAAAGTTACAGCATATTTACAGACGTACGTACGTACATACATACACTCGGACATCATCTTGAATTCAGTCAGAATAGCTTCCTAGAACCTCAAAACGTCGATATCTGGTAGAATTTCGATTTTCGCAAATCGGGGTGAAAAAAATAACTTCCCGAAATTTTTGAAAATAATCGACTT
Organism: Microplitis deprimator; assembly: GCA_964016945.1. Lineage (NCBI taxonomy): Eukaryota > Metazoa > Arthropoda > Insecta > Hymenoptera > Braconidae > Microplitis > Microplitis deprimator. The sequence goes on from OZ024707.1 coordinate 15,050,221, forward strand.
TTTTAGTGAGAAGTTAATAATTTTTGTTCGAAGACAAAACTAATTTCATTTTGAGGCGAATCGGGCAAGTGGTTTATCAATTATACGCAAAAAGCTTAAAAAAAAAAATTTTTTCAATTTTTATTTTTCGAATAACTTTTAAACTACATGACCGATCGACTCCAAAATCTAATCAATTTTAGGTCTTGTTGAACCCTTTCGATTGCCTTCAAGAACGTTCAAATCGGTTGATTCGTTTCAAAGATATCGTCGACCAAAAAAAGTTTACACACACACACACGCGCGCGGACGTCCATCCGGAAATAGTCAGAATAACTTCCTAGGATCTCAAAACGTCGACATCTGATGAAAACTCGATTTTCAAAAATCGGACCGAAACCAATAATTTCCCTTTTATTGAAAATTTGCAATTTTCATAGCGGGAAGTTAAAAATTACAATGATTAAAATCATAAAAACTACATAGTTAGCTGTACAAAGAAATATAACTTGATAAAAAGCTTAATTAATTTGAGAATCATAGATAGTTGAATAAGCTTAAAAAATTTCAGAGTGATTAGTGACAAAATTTTAATAAATTTTTATTCTTTGATACTTTTCAAAACAGTAATACGTACAGGCCTGTGCATGCAATTGCTGATCTCGCGAGGTGTAAGTACTTCTTTTAGAAGTAGATGATGTAAAATTAACTTTAATTTTATTTTCCATCTGCTTAAATAAAAAAAGTAGAAGACAATTTTAATTTAAAAAATAATTTAGCTTACTATGCTTAATTTGTTTTTATTTTAATCATATATATGTTGTAATGATAAATATTAATTGTTTTTTGCATGTTTTACGCTCAGTGAATTGCATAGCTGCACAATATTTTATTAAACTATTCTTAATATTTTTCGAGTGTATAAAACGTAAGTAATGTAATGTTAAAATAACATCAGTATAAAATTATTTATTTTATAACTATTGGATCAGCAGTGAAGATGACATCGTTAATAATTTATATATTGTTATATTTATGCACTAAATTTTTCAAACGTATCACAATGCACGGCTTCCAGATTGACGGAGACAGCGAGGCTACTAAAAAACGTTAAAAGTGTTTTCACTCGACGTTCAAATGCAGCTACCCGAGTCAATGTTGAAGTGGAATTATCGCGTAAGTTGCTAAGTGCACCTAATTTATTAATCTTTTAATGGATATTATTAAGTATCATTCAGAATTAATTTAAATAATTTTTAATTTTAAATTATATTTTTTAAAAATATAGTCGACTACCCCTCATAAACCTGCCCGTAATAAGCTTTTTCTCCTCAATCAGCAATAACTGAGTCCAAACAGTTTCCACCACTTAACCATTCTTTTGAGTTTCGCACCAGGCAGCCCGTTATATGTTTCTGTTAAAATTTTCAAAAAAGTTAGAAAATCCAAACGTGCATTCCTCGAACACTCACGTTAAAATGAAAAATTGCTTAATTATTATACTACTTTGGTTTTACTTTTATACAGTCAAATGATATAATATACTCTAATTATTATTTTAATAAAAATAAAAAAAAAAAAATGATCAAGAGACAGGGTAGTATCTCGCGCCAAGTACACGTTACACACGTGTATATGTTCTGTGTGTATAGCACGAGCCTACCGTGTATCTTTACCGTAGACAGAGTGATAGTTAGTTCTCATTTTTTCTAGCTTTTTTAAAAAAATTTTTCGATCGTAAAGCACACTCTGATGCTTCGCATCATGAGTCGTGCAATTATGAAAGTTTACCCATTGTAGTAATGAGAAGTAATTTAAATAATCATTTTTAATATTTTTACAAATTTGTTCATGCGTTAGGAACACTCAAAAAGAATACAAAGTTGTAAAAAATGCCACGATCCAGTAAATATTGAAATTTTATTTTAGCAATGTTTAATTTTTCCGCCGCTAACGGTGCATTAATCTGTATTTTTTACTGTCTACTTTCATTGAGTTGTAACTAAGTTATTATAAAAATTAAAATTATCGATATCGGGATACCACTAACCAATCGACTGCAAAAACGTTTTAGATTTCAATGATATCATAAATGCTCGTTGATATCTAAGCTGAATTTTATTTATTCGACGTCAGAGTTTACTTGCATTTCCAATGTTTTCTAATTTTGCATGTATACCACAGACAAAAATTTGTAATTTACTTTAGTTTTACTTGTAATTTCAAATTGTATGCGAATTCGATATAAAGTATACTCGGACTATAATTGTAGCGCTGCTAACCCGAGTCGAAATTTAGAGCCCATTTAGAGCCTTCTGAAGTCGGATCTATTTCGGACTTGGAGGCTCTAAATAGAGCCTGTTTCTATGTTAAATTAGGTCCGATTTTGGTCCCTGAGGTGCTACGAATTTCCGTTTTCAGCACTTGAGGGCTCAATTTAGGACCTGATGAAAATTAAAATTAGGTCCGATTTAGAACCTGTAAGCCCTAGTTTATTGTAATAATAATAATAATAATAATAATAATAATAATAATAATAATAATAATAATAATAATAATAATAATAATAATAATAATAATAATAATAAATGCCCACCGTGCATGTTGTGCGGCCGGCGGGGGTTTCATTTACCCCGTGGCGCATCGTGGGCAATGTAGGCTGGCCTCCCACCTGCTGGCCTACTAATCGCACAACAACCTTTGCATTGGGCTAACTCCCCAATGTAAAGTATACTGAGTTCAAGACAATCCTGATCACAGAAGTGCTCCCCACAACCGGCCCTTCTCGGATGAGGGCTACCCACTAGCTGGGCGGAGCACCGAGATTCCGAATGATGACGACCTTGGCGAACAACGGACCGCATTTAGGTGGACGGAGGAATTACGAGCTGATCTTCTGATGTGCTATTACAACAGTGAACCGGACCGGCGAGGCTACATGGCTAGGATGCATGCTCTCTGGAGCGATATGCATCCTAACCATAGTCATTTTTCACAACAACACCTACGTGATTATGCCTCTCATCTCCGGCGAACACGAAGATCACTGTTAACTAATAGACGGTTATCTCACCGTCTGTCTTTTCCAGCACAGCTACATCAGGAGAGACGCCGTTCTTCTGAAGACGCCAACAATGATTTTGACACACGGCAAGTATGTATCTCGAAGAAGATACACTACCCAAAACATCTACTTGACACGGAAAACCATGAACTATCCACTCGGATTCAGGAGGACTCTACTTTGCTCACCATCAATCGAGCTGTCTATGATGGTGCCTCCTCACTCTTACCTCCAGCAGGAAGGAATACTTCTCCGCCTGAGGCTAAGATGAGAGGGCGCATTGGGCAGCTAACACTGAAGATTGATGATCTCCGGAAACACGTCTCCCGCATTCAGTGTGTGATTGAGTATGTAAATGCTCGTAAAGCATTTACACCTAAAGTCCGCCGCATTGCGGCTGGACTACGATACCAGCATCACACACTGAATAAGGAGAATCTTCTGAACATCAAAGAAGGTTCCCTTAACAGGTTGCGGGCTCTGGTGACTGCTAAAAAGTCACTAGAGAAAAAGCTGAAGCGGCTTACCGATAACTCTTTGTTTCGGTCAAGTCCTTCACGCTTTCTGACACCTAAGACATCTGTTTCTGGCGATCCCCCATCCATCGAGCGAGTAGAAGCTTTCTGGTCCGAGTTGTATGGTGATCAACCAAACGTGAATCGTGACACTCCAGCTCTCAACGACTTCGAAGCATTCTGTCGACAACACCGCAACGACAATGCTAATGAAGAGAGCCCTGAAGTCAGCGTAGAAGAAGTTCGTTTAGCTCTGAATAATGGTAAGAACTGGGCTGCTCCGGGTCCAGATGGCATTAACTTATTTTGGTGGAAGAAACTAACTTCTACCCATAGCCATTTGGCCCGGATTTTTACAGCGTTTATCAGAGGCGACGAACCAATTCCAGGTTGGCTTGTAGAAGGGCGAACCGTGCTCATCCCTAAGAAAGGTGACTTGTCTGACCCAAAGAATTACCGACCTATCACCTGTTTGAATGCAGTTTATAAGATTTTTACTAAAATTTTAAACAATCGCATTCAAGAAGTGATAGATCCTGTATGGCAGCAGATATACGAACAACGTGGCAGTAAAAGAGGCCTGTCAGGTTGCAAAGAGAATCTGTTAGTAGATCGTTGTGTCATTCAAGACGCGATTTACTATCAGCGCAACCTGTCAATGGCCTGGATTGACTACCGCAAGGCATTTGACTCAACATCTCATGAGCTTATTCTCTTTTTGCTCAAATGCCTTGGGGTCAATCACGATACGGTGGGATGCATTCAGCGTACGATGCAACTTTGGCAAACACGGTTCCACATTTCATGTGGCAACGACAAACGTGTAACCGAAGTTGTACAGTACAAAAGAGGAGTGTTTCAGGGAGATTCTCTGAGCCCTCTGCTGTTTTGCATCTCACTGCTGCCAATATCTGTTGCGCTACGCCGTACTCGTGGATACTCAGTGGGCCCACCAACTGATCGGAGTTATTCGATCACCCACTTACTCTACATGGATGATCTGAAGGTATATGCACCTGATGAGGAACACCTTCAGACAGCCTTGAACATCGTAGGGGAGTATACACGGGATGTCGGCATGGCATTTGGGTTGGACAAGTGCGCGGTCGTTAATCTGGTGAAGGGTAAGTGCTCTGATGTGCGTGAAGATATCGAGTTGGTAGATGGGAGCGTCATTGACCATCTCGACGCCGGAGAGTCGTAAAAATATCTAGGTATTGAGGGGAGTCCTATGCAGGACCTTCCTAAAATCAAAACGACTCTCTGCAGCGAGTATGTGCGGAGACTCCGGAAAATCTGGTCATCAGAACTTTCCGGAAAGAACAAAGTCTCCGCAACAAACATGCTTGCTGTCCCAGTACTTCTTTACTCTTTTGGTGTCCTTAAATGGGCCCGAAAAGAGCTTAAAGACCTCGATATCAAGACACGCAAAGTCATGAATATAAATCGGAGCATGCACCCTAAGTCTTCAGTCACCAGATTATACCTTTCCCGGCACATCGGAGGGAGAGGTCTACAGAGCTTGGAGTGTCTACACGATCGTTTGGTTTTGGGTTTAACATATGAAGTTGTCAATTTCACAGCAGATGAAGACGACTTCCTTATGCGAATTGTTCATCAGCATGAGAATGCGCATAAGGGAGCGTTCTTATATAAGGCAGCAAAGTACGCAGCAAAATCCCTTGGTCTCGGAAGAGTAAACCCTCTTATTGAACTCCCTAAGGCGGAATTCAAGAGGGTCATCAGCAACGCTGAGCAACAAAAACTGCTCAGTACACACATGGATAAGTCAATGCACAGCGTGTTCTTTAAACACGTGCGTGAACATGGCTTGTCCGAACAGCTGACGTTTTCCTTCCTTAAGTCAGCTGGCCTGATGTCCGAGACTGAAGGGTATATTTTTGCCTGCCAAGATGGTGTAATTAACACTCTCGAATACCGTGCAAAAGTGCTCCAGATGCAGCTACCCGACACACTGTGTAGGGTGTGTAAGCAACATCCTGAAACGCTTATGCATCTCTTGTCAGCATGTCCTGTGCTGGCGAGAAGTGCATACGTTCAGCGTCACAATGCTGCTCTGCGAGTACTTTATTACCACCTTAGACACACACACGGTATCGATAAAACACCAGTGCTGCCTTATTTGCCAGGAGACATTCCGCAAGTTGTTGAGAATGACCGTTGCCGTATTTATTGGAACGTGCCATTCGCAACAACGCGGAAAATAGATCACAATAAACCTGATATTGTGCTCTTCGATAAAACCGCTCGTAACATTCATGTTATTGAGTTTTCAGCTCCAGCTGAATATAACATCACGGTTAAAGAAGAGCACAAACACGAAATATATCAGGATCTCCTGTTTGAAATTGGCAAACTTTACCCAGGCTACCGTGTCAAGCTTGTCGTACTCATTGTTGGCGTCCTAGGAGGGATGAAACAGAATTTTGTATCTGCATTGGCTAAAATCCCAACTTGCTCATCGCAAGTTGAGTTTTTGGCATCGAGGATGCAAAAGGCTGTAATTCTCGGATCCCTCCGTCTCCTAAGACAACGAAACTTGGCCTGCTGCGTATGCTGATCATCTTGTTGATGAAGCATCGCAGCAGTAACGATTTGGCGCTCAGGTGAGGCCCTCGGTAGAG
>OZ024707.1:15056623-15124781 GCA_964016945.1 Microplitis deprimator
CGCACGCCTTAGTGGGATTCGAACCCGAGACCTAACGAACGAAAAACCGACGCATTAGCGACTAGGCTACGCTACTTTTTTTTTTTTTTTTTTTATTTTTTTTTTTAAAGAAGTTTATTTGCATATGAAAAATACAGTTTTCTTATAGTACGTATAATAATTAGCCGCAAACATAACTTAAACAGTAGCCATACAAAAGGTTCTGATTAATTACTTAACCTATTAAATTGACATCTGGTCTCCTAGATTGGAGCAGCTTATGTCAAGAAAATAAAAATAAAGTCTATGTACTCTATGAGTTCTATTATGAGTTGTTTGTTTACTGGTTGCAGTTAATATGAAATTTTGGAATGTGACTTGTCTCATTGGTAAATTTCTATATATTGTGGAAAAGATTTCTTTAGAAAAACCACATTTTTTTTCCAAGTTTCTTGATGTTTCCTTAATGGAACTAAACTTAAAAGCTAAAGACTATAAAACTAAGTATAAGAAATTTAATATATACACTATTTACAAAAAAAGAAGATATTATTATCTCTACTTATTGCTGAGCCTCCTTCTGAGCTCTTTTCTGTGCATTGACTCTTCGGTTAGGCAGTAATATTTGTCATAAAGTCTGTGTATGTCCTGCCGATCTCGTTCCGGTAGAACAGCGGAGTATCCAAAGTCAAACCATCTCCGTTCATAATCTTCAGGCGCGAAGTTAATTTTTTTGCAGGCTTTATGCCTTTTCCAGTGGTATATTACTGGCACGTTGTTTGCATTCTGGATGTGGCCCGTCCTGTCGAGTGGCAGGAACGTTTGCGGGGGGAGGAAACCAAGTTCATTGTAATCTGCCAGTTCGTCGTCACTGATTACTACCAACTCCTTGATGGCCTTATTCTCAATATTTGGAATGTTGCCGAAATAGTCTCGGATTAGCCTGATGATGTGGCAGTCAATTCTTGGGATATTGGCAATGTTATAAATGTCTTCATTGCTAATAAACTTATTGTAGTTAGACTCACTTGATCTATAAGCCCCAATACATGCCCTTAGGCATTTGCGTTCGAAGACTCTGTAACTTTCCATTACAGCAGCGCTCGTATTCCACCAAATCGGAGAAGCGTATGACAAGATCGGCCTAACCAACAGTTGGTAGCAGATTATTTTTGTTTTTCTGTTTAACTGTTTATTGTAAAAAATCCTGTTGTTTGCTTTGAACGCTGCTTTAGCTTTAGAAAGCTGCAGATCAGGGTGATGTCTGAGTCTCAACAGATAATCGATTCGTACTCCCAGATATTTGACAACACTTTTGTGAGGAATCTGCACATCTTCGTTTGTGCTTGGCGATGGTGTTGAGATTTTGAACTCTCTGAATTGCATTCTGGCTATTCCACTCATATGTTTCGCCTCTCTTCTGAAGACAATCGTTTCACATTTATCCGGGTTAAGTCTTAGGTTCCAGGTCTTGTAGAACTCGTTTATCTTTCTTACCAACACTTCTAGTCGCTTTCTGAGGTCCAAGGGCTTTTTGCCAGCTATGCCCACTATCAAGTCATCCGCGTACGCTATAGCGAATAGATTTGGATCGATATTCAGTCCAAACAGCGTCAGTAGTGCCATGACAAATAGATTGAACAGCAACGGGGAATTGACTGTTCCTTGTTGGAGTCCCTCGAGGACTTTATAAATTTTTGTAGACAGGTTGGTCCCATCCCAGGTTTGGAACGTTCTTCCCATGATCATGTCAGTTATCAGTAGCAGTAACGATGTCGGAAACCCGTATCTCTTGAGTTTGAAGAGCAGACCGTTGATCCAGACCGAATCAAACGCCTTTTCTAGGTCTATCAGCGCCGCAGCCACTCGAAGGTTGTTTTTTAAGTGTTTAGAAATTATATCAAGAAGCTTGTGTATAGCGTGCGTTGTGCTGTGCTTGGCCCGGAAGCCAAACTGTAGGTCATGAATTAAGCATTTGTCCCTGCATTGCTTGATAATATGATTGTTTATGATCATTTCATAAACCTTACCTAGGTTGGAAGTTAGACTTATAGGTCTGTAGCTCGTTGGTTTGCTTGGGTCTTTATCTTTTTTTAAAATCGGCAAAACCTTCGCAGATTTCCACAAGTCTGGAAAGAATGAGTAATTGATTGCATTATTGAAAATGATTACTAATGCATTTGTGATCCTAGTAGGCAGATGTTTCAGGATGATGGACGGAATCCCATCCGGACCGCTCGAGATTTTGTTTGGTAGCTTTTTGAGTATTTTAGTTAATTGGTCTATATTTGTGAATGGATGCTCATCCTCGTTTGTTGCTCTCGGATTTGAGGCACGATTATTACTGGAAAAATTTGTCAGAGTGGTACCAAATATTCGCCTAGATGCTAATACCGTTTTGATGCTTGTTGCTTCTTTGTCCACACATTCTTTTAACCTGGATCCAATATTTAGGTATCGCGGTGCGTTAATAGTTTGGTAGAATTCTCCAATTACATTTAATTTGTCAATGGGATCATTTATAAGGAGTTCTTCACCCATGGGGATAGCTTTTTCAGTGTCAACAGCACCGTTGTCACATGCTGGATCCGTCAGTTTAATTCGTTGGTCCGCAATCGTGATCAGTCTTTTATTTCTTAGCAGTCGGTTGATTTTAGGAAAGAAGGCCATCGGGTCTTTGTAATTTATTTGCTTTAATTGGCCTTTCCAATAATCAGCGACTGACCTGTTCAGTTCTTTCCTTAGCTCAGCTTTAGTAAAGCTGATCATCCGTTTAAGATGTTGTAGAGTTTCATACTTGTCAGGTCTATCTGAGCTTTGTGTTTTGTGCAGTATTTTTAATAGACTGGTTTTGTTTTTTTTGCAGCTTCTTGATTCTTGTATTGAGATATTTAAGGATACTATCTTCTTTTTTGAGAGCTGGAGCAGTCTTGTTCATGGCTGTTGTTAGTGCAGTTGTTACTTCCAAGATACTCTCTTTGATCTCTTCAAAAGATAGGTTCCTGTCGTCCGGTAGGTTTTGCGTGTATTCAGTATTAATACATTTCTCAAATTTTTTCCATTTTATAGCTCGTAAGTTTAATCGGGGTTTTAGGTAATCATCTGTCTGGTAGTTATTTTTGTGAGTAGGCAACGCTACTGAGAACAGCATGGCTCTATGGTCACTATCATACTCAGCCGTATTAATTTTGTTATTGTTCGTAAGGTCTGTTATGTTGAGATTCGTAATGCATATGTCCAAATAGGTTTGCGCTGGCGTGTAAGACGGATCTACAGTAGTATATATTTTGGCATTGTATCTATCTACGTTCTCTGCTTCCCAGATTCTTAGGTACTTTCCTCTTTGGTTGTCATTGGAGTCACCCCAATCCGTTCTACGTGCGTTTAAATCTCCGGCAAATACAAATGAGTTATTTGGGTTGTCCAAGTTCAATTTTTGTAGTAAATCCTCCAATTCTTGGATGAAGATTTTTTTGCTGGAGTTCGTAGCGTATCCACTTATGATGAAAATTTTTTTATTATTGTTAGTTTCCACAGGAATTTGTATTATTGTAAATTCTAGCAGCTCGTTGTTCACAGACGATGGGTATTTAATAATCTGGTAGCCAATATTGTTTTTGATCATTATCGCTGTGCCACCTCCTTGTTGCGAGTTTGGTCTATCCGTGCGGATTATTTTATAGGCTTGAGAGAAAATATAGTGTTTACTGGTTAATTTCGTTTCTGATATTAGAACGATATCAGGATTGTATTTTTCTAATCTATTAAATAGCTCAAGTCTCCTAACGTTATGTTGGATTGAGTTCACGTTTATTGCCATAATTTTTATCACTGAAGCTAGTGCTGTATATTTACTGGTATCGGGTCTTTGATTGCTCCGTAGATTATTATTATCCATGACTTAGGTTTAAATAATTAAACAAAAAATCAATTCTCTGCGAATTACTCGCAATTTGCTGTATACTGACGTTCATTTGTTGTATGATTGATGTGAGCGCGTTAAGTTCATTTTTTATTTGATTTACCCAGTGGTACTGTTGGGTGCCTTCATTCATGTTTGTCTCAATATTTGGGTGCAGTGCTTGCCTTTGTCGTTGGTGTTGTTGTGTAATCCTATGCACTTCAGGGTTTATTGGAGGAAATGGATCTCCACCTTGTGAGAGAGCACTAGCAAAAGTTGTCTGCGGCGTTACTCTCCGGTTAATCATCTCTATTTTTTTATCTGTTAACTTGTTCCTGCTTTTAATATGTTCTTTTTTTTGGCTTTTTACAAATTTCATGAAGAGGCAACCCTTGTAAGTGGCGGGATGTCCCGACTTACCACAGTTTGCGCATTTAAATCTGTCCCTGGTCTGGTTGTTTTTGAGCGGACACTCACCTGGATTATGGGCATCTCCGCATTTCACACATCTGTATTCCATCTCGCAGTTTTCTTTTGTGTGTCCAACTCTTTGGCATTTCCAGCATTGGAGTATTCTGTTTCGCCTGAGTCTTTCCCACCTTGCTTTTTGAAATACAACCCTTTTTATTTTGAATAGTTCGCTTAAGCGGCTATTTTGAGTAATTTGTACAATCAAGTGTCTTTTTTTTACCCCTTCCCGAACATATTTTAGTTCGGTGATTTTTACTATCTCGACTGATGGAATGTCTCTGTTTTTAAGATCAGCTACTACGTCTTCTACAGTGAAGTCTTCACTGATTCCTTTGAGCAAGATGGATTTATACTTTTCACCTTTTGGAGTGAAAGTGTAAAAATTTATTTTTTTATCTTTGAGTGTTGTTTTGATTTTTTCATAGTTTGGTTGGTTGTTGGCCTGGACTGCATGCAGCCCTTTGGATAATTTTATTGTGAATGCTTCATGATCAAGTTCACAACTCCTCAAAGCATTTACTGTAATGCTAACCCTTTCTCCTTGAATGAAAATTGGTGGTGGCTTGAAAACTTTATTTGTAGTAGCCTGTTGCGGATGGCCATTATTGTGGACATCGTTGTCTACTTGGCTGTCAATTGTCTCATTTTCTGCGTTGCCGTCAGTTTCCATGTGACCTGTCATGTCCTTCTGATCTAAAGTGCTATCTAATGGCTGAAACTTGTTGGAAGTGCTTGGTGGCATTACAGACAGCTTCTCAGTCGAGTTACCTTTTGAGGTTTTTCTTGGTTCTATGAACCCATCGTTGTTGTTAGCTATGTCCGTTAGATGGGGCACTGAGTTTCATCTTTGTGGTTGTAAGTTAGGTGCAACATTGTGTTTTCGTTGCACTCCTGCATCTTTTTCCCACTGTTTAAATGTTTTTTCTAATGATATCGAATTAGCGTTTTTATTCGTTATTGTCTTTATACTCTTTTTATCGTTAGGTGTCATTAGGTCAAGATGCGCCTTTCTTTTAACTCCCGCACCAGACGCCATGTTGGGCGATGGATTAACCATCCCCGGTATACAGTTTGCTTTTTTACGGATTTTATATAATGTTCTTGGATATTCACAAAGGATAATAATAACTCCCTTCTACTCTGCACTGAGACTATCACTTTTATATCACTCTTTATTTTTTATCGTGCAAAGGGCACGTTATTTTAACAAGTATTACTCTATCCAACTGCTCTCCACGATGTTAGCTGTACGGCTTCCATGTTGAGACTCCACTAGGCTACGCTACCGACAGTGACTATTAAGTTTATTTGTGCTATATGAGATTGAAAGAATACATCAATTCAAAAACAGCAAAATATAATCGAAAATCTATTATTAGTAATAACAAAAAAATTTCTTATTTTTTTTCGTGTGCCATAGAATCCGGTATGTCAGTAGTTGTGATATGTGTAATTTTGGTTATATAGTTATGTATAAAATTGTTTAAAAAGTATATAGGCTCTACCCCCATGAAAAAAGTTTATAAAAAAATTATATGTTAAAATATAAAAAAAATATATTTTTCATATAAAAAAAAATATATCAAAAATATATAAATACATATAAAATACGCATGAAAAATATATTTTAAATAGCTAACTCTTGGCCAATTTTCGTATATATTTTATATATTTCAAATATATAAAAAATACATGTATGGAAATATAAAAAATATATAAGTATGGTAATATAAAAAAAATATATTAGTCATATATTTTAAATCTATCAAAAATGTAATTGCAAGAAGATAAAAAAATTATATGAAAAATCAATTTTTGAGTTAATCAACAACATAAAAAAAGAAATATAAAAAGTATGTATACATATAAAATATATATTTTTATATAATTTTTTTATATTTTTATTACCTAGGTTGTTGGTTGCATTAAAAATATATTTTTTATATAATTTTTCTATTTCTTTTTCTATGTTTTTGATTAACTTAAAAATATATTTTTTAAATATTTTTATACATGTATTTTTTATATATTCCAAGATATATTTTTAATATATTTTTTTTATGTTTTAACATATATTTTTTTTATAAATTTTTTTCATGGAGGATATTTAGACATTTACATTGACTACGGAATAATTACGAGCTCTCTTTACATATTTTCATAAGAAATAACTGTTTAAAATTATAATCTGTTATTAATAAAAAAATTTTGCTCGTATTAAAGTTAAAGAAATCGATTTTTCATTTTTGCTCATTAATATATTTTCACTCAGCCACAAACTGTCATATAACTTACATCAATGATACCACGAAAAAAAATTTTCTATTGTACTAAAAGATAAACTGTTCCCATAAAAATTATGTCACTCTCACTATTAAATAATTAAATCTTTTCACTATGTCTTGTATAAAATTATAACTTAGTGAGTTACTAAAACATTTTATAAATTGAAAACATAATTTTTCTCAAAATTTTAAAATACAGTTTTAAGTACCACAACTTGAAAATTTTTTATGTTCTATTTTGAGTTGCATGAAAGTTTTTTTAAGTACTATAATTTTATTTAATAAAAAATACTATAGCCAAAAACAGGCTGATTCAACTGTCGGCCAAATATCGGCCATACTTCGGCCTGTTTTCGGCCAAAGATCATTACTTGCGATAATTTTATTGAAAAAAAAATATAATCTGGCCGAAAAAAGACCGATTGATTTGTCGGCCAAATATCGGCCTCTTTAAGAAGAATAAAAATTTTTTGGCCATTTTTCGGTCAAATTAAGCTGTTTCGGCCTATTTTCGGCGAAATATTTTCACCTGGGCTTATATAAAAATTGATAATCAACATTTTGTAGCAGTTCCTATAAACAGTAAGGAACGTAAGTAATTATAATATGCATGCGGAGTGATTAAAATTTTGTTAATGAATGCAATTTTTTTATTTTGATAAGGTAAATAAATTAAACTAAAATTTTCTTTATTAAAAAGGTTTACAGTTTAATTAACCACCTGCTTATCTAACTATTGTTATCAATAAATTTCGTTGTATGTCAAAAAAAAAATGTTTACTTTAAAAAATCTTTAATTTTTTTTATCATCATAAATTATTTAATTACATATAATGAATCGAAATTTATTACGGGACTATTATTGTCGGACTTGAAGGCTCAAAATCGGACCTCTCAGTGAATGTTGGGACCTCCGGGTTCAAAGTCGGAGCTACAGGACTACAGGGCTCTAAATCGGATCTATTTAGGGCTAGAGGGGTCTATATAGGCTCTAAATTTCGACTCGGGAAATCAGAGTGGGAATAAATATGCACACACTGTTAAAAATTTTTGTAAAATTACGAATATTTTACAAAACAAAATATGAATAAAATTACAAATCAGTGTGTTGTCAATACAATATACAATACAATTCGAGTAATCTACCAAAACGTGTTAGGAAACCTACCAAGATGAGTTGGTGTTTTACTATCTTTATGTAGTAATCCTACACGTATTGTGATTTTACCACACCGTTACAAATTTTTACAACTCTAACTTGTAAATTACAGAACCCATTGTAATTTCGCCGAAAATTTTTATTTTTCTTACACGTCTTGTAATTTTACCGAACCGTTGACTAGTTTCCAATTAAAAGTTTTTGAAATTTACAAACATTGTTTGTAATTTGATTTACTGTATACTTAATACAGTATATTAAATTACAAATAATTTCCAATATACATTGTTTAATAAAATTACAACACTTGCATTGTAATATTACTAAACTTAATAAATAATTTAAGCATAAAAATGTCGATTTGAAAAAAAAAATTCTGACTCAAGATACAAATATCAAGATAATTAATTATTTGGTGCGAGATAATTTTGAATTTCCAGATTTTTCCGGATTCGAGTTAACTGTTTTTTCTACGTAGTTATAATTTACAAGAACATCAGATAATTGTAAAATGTATTAGTAATCAATACTAAAAGATGGAATTATTTTATAATATAAAAATTAGTGTGCCGAAAAACATTTTTTTTTTTTTTTGGCACCACCAGAAATTGATGAAATATGTCGAAATAAAAATTCTGTCAGAAGATCGGCTCTTGAATTTAAGTTTTAGAGGTAGCCCATCGCATTTTTCGATTTCCGATTTAAATAACATAGGAAAAATTTTTTTTACAGTTTAGAATTTTATCGCTCACCAGAGAATTAGTGTATCAGAAAAATCAATGAATACTTGTGTTGAAAATTGAACGCTCTACAAAAAAGGTCTCTTATAATTGTTTGAAAGTTATTTAAGGTCACAGTTGGATTCATAGTAAATTTTAGGATTATTTGACTTTCGGCGAAACTATAAGACTTATCTTAAAATGTGATAGAGTCTTTTATGTAAATTATTTCCCTTCCTACATTTTATTTTTCACAAAGTAATACAGTTCACTTGAACCAAGAAAATTAATCTTGATACAAGAAATTTTTTTTAACGATTCAGAAAATTAAAATTTTCTTGCACCTAGTAAATAAATATCTTGAATCAAAATTTTTTTTTCCGCAAGTCAACATATTTTTATGCTTAAACAAAAAAATTTTGACTTGTTTTAAGAGTTTTTTTTTTCTAAATATATTTTTTTTTAAGAAAGATGTGTTAGTTTTTTGAAGCAATATTATATTTTTTTGTTTGAAGACAATAAATTTTCTCGGAATAAGTGCTATTTTTTAAAGGCAAAAATTTTTGTATGCTCCAACCAAGAAAAAAATGCTTAAACTAAGAGAAAAATAACTTGGGAGTGAAGTTACATATGTACATATGGAGGAGAGAGAAGTCACCGGTGCTTTAAGCAGCAGCAGAAGTAGTTCGATGCTCGCCACGAGATCGCGCCCACCACTTGTAGTGTCCCTGGTAAGAAACATATTTTAAAGGTGTTATATTCAAATGTTCGAAGCAATTGTGGCACGAGTACTCCTCTGTTATTTGACAGAGTGATAAGTTCCTTTTTTGCCGGTAATATAGTATATTCTATATTACATAATGACAAAAGTATTTATTATTAATGCTTCCATGAATAATTTTTCTTAGAAATTAAACTTGGACTTACAAAAAAAAAATATTGTAATAAAAAGATTAAAGTTTCTACTATATGAACAAAAATCTACAATTTATTTAATACATTGTATAGGAATTTAATTATATATAGTTCTATATAATTATATATAATTTTTTTACCCGGGAACTTGGTTAAAATAAATTGTCTAGTAAATTTACAATACAGCTTACTGAAATTACAAACTATTTTCCAAACAAATTGTTTAGTAAACTTCAACAAATATTTTGTAATTTTCCTAAATGGAGTTGGAATAAGTCGTATAGTAAATTTACAAAACTGAATGGTATTATTACTAAATTGTTATGCCTTAAAATTTCCTACACGTTTGTTGTAAATTTACTACAGAAATTTTTAACAGTGTACCGAGTAAATATTTTTTTAAATGAAGTATTTATACTTGGGAAAAGTTTTTTTTTTTTCAGTGTACGTTCCCTAACCAGGCTTATGACGGGTAGTTGACTGTACTTAAAATTATTGTAGCATATTTTTTTTTTTATTTTGGTCTTTTGTTTTTGTATCTTTAGCAATAAAAAATAAAATAATTAAATGTTGCCTGTTTTTTTATAAAAAAAAAATTATGATAAAAAAAATTTATTTTATTTTATGAAAATATAATCACACACTGCAAAAAATAATTTGCAGTTGCAAGTAAAAATTACTAGATTAAAAAAAAAGTTTTTATTGTTATAGCGGCAATCATATATTCTTTTAAATCAAGTAAATTACCATCTCTGCTTAAATATATTTACTTGAATTAAAAAAAAAATGCATTTGATCTAAAAAATATGTTCTTAAATCAAGAGTTGTACACAAAGGAAATGATTAACTTGAATTCATGAATAATTTTTCTCAATGGAAATGAATCTGTTATTTGTAATTTAAATTTATTATTTTAGTAAATTATAAAATTTATTTTACTAATATAAGTTTATTTATTCGAAAAACATCAACTAGTAATATTTATTTATAATAATTAAGGTAATTCAGGAAAAGAAACAAACCAATTGATACAGATGATCATAAAAGTATACTGTGTAAGCAATGTTTTGTAGTTTATTATTACATTGCGTAACGAGCGGTCTAAGTCAGCTATCATTCGTCAAGCGCAATGGCTTTATGGTACGAGTCGGATGCGTCCACCCACGAGCCGTAAACTAAGGATGGGCGATATTTATCGATATTTCAACTATCGATGTTTTTTTTCTAAAGTATCGATGTTTTCTATCGATATGTTTTGGACACGATATATCGATACTCGATAATAAACAACTAAAACTATCGATGTTACGATATCGATGTTTTTTTTCAATATCGCCCATCCCTACCGTAAACAAATGCTTAGTGCACACTGGAGACGAGCTTTAAAGACATTGTGTTTTATGGATAGCGGTTCGGTTCATGTGCTACGCACTATACTTTGTTCAAAGCGTGTCTGGTTATTCTGGTTTATCAAACCTCTAAATCGAAGGCACAGTGGACGCTTAGTGATACTGCTGCTAATGTGGGCTTATTAGATACTAAAATTTTTACCGTAAAAATATTTTGTGGAAATTATAAATTAATATAATATATAAATAACTAATTGCAGATTAAATATGTTAGTGTATGTCATTCTAAGACATTTGGTGTCAACACTTTGTCGGCCCTAATGGTAATCATAAAGTACATGTAAGAATTCTTACTTTAAAGGTACAGTCGAGTTCCATTAAGGCTGGGCCGTATCTATCAAATTCTCGTATTTTTAATTTTTAATTAGGTTTTAAATATTTATGGGACTCGAATAATGAAAATCTTCTTTTAAACTGCATTCGCGCTTGAGGTGTGCAATTCGAAAATTTGTTATGCCTATGGGACAGCAGAAATTTCCTGGAAATTCGGACTAATCGAATGCCCCTTCTTTAAAGAGTAAACTACACGTATGCACTCTTACGTCTACCTAAATGATGCACACTGAAAAAAAATTCTTTTTTTTCAGTGCATATATAAATATACACAGACACTTACAAATGCATAGCATTAGGTGGGAGACAGCGTAGCTCGTAGTAGGGGTCAACATTGAGGGGGAAGTTCCGAGTAAAGAGTAAAAAATGGAATTCGATTGTATTCAATAATAGCTTCAAGAGAGTGTCATAATGAGCTCATTACCTCACGCTGGTGGAAAATCTAGAAATTTGAATTGCCTTGTCATTTATTATAATATACCGGTCGAGAAATGGCTACTTAGCGTTCGCTTTACAGCTATATGATAAAACAGAATAATCATGCATGCGTTGAATAAAAAAAATTATTTAAATTAAATAAAATATAAATTAATAAGATATTGATGTGAAATTCCACACAGCGTTAACTATCAAAAAATAAACAGTAAAGTCATACAATGAATTTTATATATTTTCTTATTTAATTTTAATTAATCATTATATTTATTAATAGATTTATCTTTTTGGACGTTAATGGTAAATGTCTATCTCTTATTAATATTGAAAAAGGATTTAATTTAATTACAGTAAAAAGTAATGCATATGAAAACAAAAAATCATACTTCCTTAGTGTAAAAAAATGAATATTTGAGCTATTGATATATCTTTTAATCTATCAGCTTGTTAACTCCGTATTATAAATAACTTCTTGCTCTATTTTACGCCTGATTATACTTAATTAAATATCATTAATTGGTCAAACTGCCTTATAGTTTATATTCAAATATTATTTGTTAATGTCAAATATGATTAATAATTAGCTTTTTTTAATACATTTTCACATTTTATCTTACTGAGAAGTTTTTGTGCGTAAACAAATTTAAATAAATATTATACCTAAAAATTTTTTTCGTTGCATGCTATAATCATTTATTGTGTTAAGCTTATACAATAAAAATAATTTTTTGTTTAATTGACAGATGGATTCGCATTTTCTCAAGAAGAAGGTGGTTCAGTAACTCAAACAGATGTAATAAGAGCGTATGATACGAACCTTCCGAAACCTGGTGGTATGTGATTTTATTTCAAAATCACGATCACGTTATATATAACAATAAACGTCTAAATACATTATTGTTTAATCTAAAATTATAATTTATACAAGGAAAAAAAACTTTAATGCTATGATTACTCGAGTTTAAACTTGATCAACAATGATTCAAGTGAGGCATATTTTAATTTTTGTATTATTAGTCTAAGATTAAGTCAAAATAATAGAACGCATAATAAATATAAGACAATAGTTATGAAGATTGAAAAAAAAAAAAAAATAGATATATTTTAATTAAAATATCTATTCACTACTCAATGAATAAAAGTTTATGATCTTATGATAAACCAATTTTCAAAAACTGTTGATTAAATTAAACATCATATAGGTTCTAGTTATCTTGACTTAATTAAATTAAATTTCGTAAAATTATTAAATTATTTTTCTATTTACATAAATGTAACTTTGGATCGTTTAAACTAATGTATAGAAATTACTTTTTCAATATTAAAATATATATAAAAATAAAAAAAATTTTTTATTCTCATATATTTGTATTAATGTCTAAATATAAAAACAGTATCATTTAATTTATTGCAAAAAAATGATACATGATAATTAATAATAAAATATAAATGTATAGTACGAAATTAAGAAACTATACTTTATTCTGAACCACTTATTTTTGAATCAGTAAATAGGTTTATTACTAAATTTTCAAATGAACCAGAATAACTGATTAAATTTAAAAAAATAAATGTGATGATAATTAATACAGTTATTGTTTTAAATATGAAAGCAAAATAAGTATCATAACAGTCTGTTCTAAAGATATAATTTTTTAAGTATGTCAATGATTGTACATACATTTAACTTTTTACACCTCTAGTCTGATGCATTATTTTTTCATGTGTCATTATAAATTATTGTTTGCTGTTGAATTTTTTTAACATCGCCGCATATTATCATTTCATTGCATAAATAACTTTTTTATGAAAAAACTTAAACATAAAAAATATTAGTATTAATTAAATAGGTGAAAGTCGACTTTCAATTTTTACACTGAAAAAAAACTAACTTGAATCAAGAAAAATTTACTTGACCCAAGAATATTAGTATATTGAAAAAAAATTTTGTTTTGCTCAGGGAACCACAAATTCTTGTTCCAAGTATTATCGACTTATAGCAAGAGTGGTAAAAACACAGTTCAAGAAAATCAGTCTCTTGATTTTTAAATACCCCACTTGTTCGAACACATATTTTCAAAATTAAATATCCACGTTCAAAGTATTTATTAATGAGCAATTTTATTTCATTAATTTTTTTCTAATATTAGCAGTTGGCTTAAATAAATATTCCGGTTTGAAAAACTGGCCTTAAAATTCAATGTCTCGAACGTATTTCAGCCTAGACGATAGATAGTAGACAAGACTTCTAATTCAAAAGACGTGACTTTGATCTAATCCGAAGGCAGTGTTTTTAAAAAATTAAATTAGAACATCCAAATATTGAGTAACCTCGACTTTTTTTTGTAATTTAAAAACATGTGTTACTATGATAAAGTGCCGCCTTGAATTAAGTCACTAGTATCTCAAACCAAGAGAATGAAATACTTGAGACAAGAATATCGCGTTATCGGTCAAAGAATAAAATAATTTCGTTAAAATCATTATAACTTTTGATTAGAGAATAAATTTTCTTTAACTGAGATAAAAATGCTTAAATGAAGAATTCTATCGTTTTTGATGCAAGCAACCATTTTTTCAAATTAAAAACACAGAATTACTTAAAACAAGAATTCAATTTGAAGAAAAAAAAATTTTGATTCAAGTTTTTTTTTCTGTTGATGAACATGAAAGCAATTAAATCTTAATCTCTCTTTAATCGACTATATTTTTAAAGACAGCTTTAATAAAATTTTTGAAAAACATGTATAACCAAATACTAAAAACATAAAAAATATATTTTCTTGTTACCATGTAAAAATAATACTAATGTTTTTATACTAATTTACCATCGACATCCTTACTTTTTATTTATAATATAATTTTTTTGAAAATTCTATCCCGAATTAAAATTAAAGTATAAAAATTTAGATTTAAGAATAATTTGAGTTTACAAAACTTATTTTATTAAAATTGAGAATAATTAATTTAGTTAAAATTAATCTTATTAAATTCACAATGGAATTATTCTTATTTTTAATACACCATTGATGCGGTTCTAGGTACAAATATCAAATTTCCTGTTGCCAATACATATTTTAGACGATAGGTTTTATTTTAATGGATATTTTTATCATCGATATTTTTATTGTCACCATTGATACTCCTAAAAACAAAAATTTATAATAAATATAATAAAATGAAAATTGAATTTAAATGTTACACCTAAATATCATTTAAATTGGAATCATCTCGAATGAGCAAACAAATGTATAAACATTAATTCAATTTTAAAAACTTTATTCTAAATTCCTTGTCTTATTTATTTACTTAATCTTATCCAAAACTCAAAATAAAATGTTTAGAATAAAATTAAAAATACGATTGATTTGTAATTTTTCGAAATTGTCTCAGTACTTGAAAAATGTGTGAAATAGAAAATTTATTGTAAATATATATAATTTTTTCATATTCTAAAACTTAAACAGGACTCAAATTTAACATAAAATAAAAGACTAAAAGTAGTAAATTCAATTTTATTTATTTTCTTACCTTTAACAATAAATATAAATTACAGTAGGTAGCAAATATAATTTTACTTCTCACAAATCATTTTTTAACATGCAATAACAAAAATACACAGAAAAAAAGGATTTCTTGGCGCAACAAATATTCAGCATTATGAATTGAAACCAAGAACTGTCTTAGCATTAGAAAAAATATTTTCGCGTAAGAAATTTTGTTCGCTCGTAGAAAATTTTTGTTTTCAATTCATAATGTAATTGATCTCTTGGGACAAGTAAAAATTCTCTTGAGAGCGAATACAAATTTTTTGCGCCAAGAATTTCTTTTTTTTTTTTTTTTTGTGTGTAAGTAATATATACGTATTTTTTTATATTATTGAATATATAATAATTGAATTAATTTCAATTTTTGTAATAATTTAAAAAATACTAATATATGTTAAATAAAAAAAAAATCATTTATAAACTTTTTTTCATTTTTTATAAGTAAGAATCAAACAACACTAAATTTACAGAACTTAAACCAGCAAACGTTCTTCAATAACAATAACAAAACTTCTCATATATAATGATTTATGGGTAATCATGGACATCATGAATTATTTTTGGAAATATAATATGTTTCCAGAAAAGTATTGATTTTTCAATCGTAGACATGATGAAATTTTCATCAAACTCTTCTCTTATAATAATAATTAAGTCATTACTCTCGTAGTGGGGATGTGCGACGCAATAATATCCATAAGATTTACTGCATAATAACATTTGTAAATGGATTTCAGTTTTATAAGGTTCTAAAATTTTTCGACCTCTACAATAATTTATAATATTTGTAGCATTGGTCGGACATTTAACTTCAACCACAAAATCATCACCGATACCATCTGGGGATGCAATAAAAACTGGATATGAACCATTCAAAACTATGCCACACTTTTCAATTCTTCTATTAATACGACTCTCAATTGTTGCTAAAATTTTATCTTTCAATGTTTTTTCTCGCATTAATAAATTTTCATTTACATTATTTCGATTAAATAGAACTCTTCTGTATAAATCTTTGTGGTTGTCAACCATTAATGATAGAGATGAATAATAAATATCAGATGCGAGAAATCTTCCATAGCGTAATTTATTCCAGTATCGATAAATTTGACAATATCGTGTATACTCTTGAATTTTGTAACAAGATTCAACAGTTAATTTTTCAGACACATACTCCAAAAATTCCACAGCATTTTTTTTATCACCATCATAAAGATCTTTTATAAAATATATCGAACAAATGATTGATTCTTTAATTAATTTTTTATCATTTATTTTATCCTCATTGAAAACACTGTTTTCAGAATCTAATTGTTTTGATGAACATTTTGATGGTTTATTAATTTTGAAAAACGGATTTATAACTCTTCCAATATTTTTAGTTGATAATTTACGAGAAAGTCGAATTTCCGTCTGAAAATTAAGCCATTTAATCAAAATGGCTACATGAATACATTTACCTGCTCCAAAGTAAAATAAAATAAATTAAAATTCATTATATTAACTTTTAAGAAAAAAAAAAAAAAAAAAAAATTTAAGTCCGGAAAATTGCTTGACTTGGACATGCTGAGAGTAATGCACTACCTCAAACGCTTCGCGTTATGAGGCATGCAAAACATAAAAATAATTTTCGACACATTAATTACCAGTTTTACGATCAGCACTACTTTCATAACAATTGCCTTCCGCCGCTATAATTATATTAGTTTTTTCATTAATTTTGACAGTTGCTAAACAATATTCATTACATTTTGGATGAATTGTAGCCTCTACAATACATATACTCCCATTACGTTTAATTTCGACGAAATTAACCTCTTCGTCGTAATTAGCCATTAATCTAAAAAAAAAAAAGTAATCAAATTATATAAAAGATTGAAAACTAAAAAGATATAATTTTATATTTTTCATGTATTCTTCATTAAAAAATTAACTTACTTTACTTTAGATGAAAATTTTTTTTCTAGTTGCAATATTGTGTCATAACCATACTTATTTTCTACGACATATTGTAAAAACATTTCAGAACTAATACTCGGCATATTTTCAGGTGTCAAACAAGCAAACTTGGATTCAAATAATACTTCAACTTCTTTTGCTGACTGCATTTTTGCTAGAAATATTTATATAATTCATATATAATTAATTTATGTAAAAAATAAGTTTATGTACAGTGAAGTTGTCTGTACTTTTGTAGTTGCATATTTTAGTATAGTAGTCCTGACGAAAAAGTCGCCCTAAAATGGATAGTGGGGGTATAGGAAATACGTCCTAACTAATGGTAGTGGGAGGACGACTTTTTCGTTGGGACTACTATATGTCGGTCCGCTTTTACATCGGAAAAAAGTTCAGAACAGTTCAGAATCTAAAAAAAATCGGGTTATTATAGTTTCTGTCACAGTTTTTAAATTTTACTGTAAATCATAAAACAAGTCTATTGATATCGAGTGATATGAACATGATACTTTATAAGTATTCATTACCATGAGAGATGATTAAACAAAATTATTTGTCTTTATTTTAAAATATCGACACAATCTCAAAATACGGATTAGAGTACAGTATAGAGACGATAGTGACGCAGTAGGCTCGCGCTATATCTTTACAAACATACATGTGTTAATTGGAACGTGTACTTGACGCGAGATACTACCGTGTCCTGGATATTATGGCCCTTGGGAAGTTCAAGCTTCAACGCTAAACAAAAGTTATTAAATAAAAAAAAAGGTTAAAATATCCGACAAACAAGTGTTATGGTATTAGTTGGCAGCTGAGATCACATCTCATTTAAGTACAAGGGTATAAATGCAATGTAAGAACCGCAAATGAAGGCAGAGAATTACCCTGTCTTAAGAACTGTATTAGATTCCTTGTAGAGATCGTAAATACAGGTAGTATTTTCTGATGAGAAATCGTGTCAAAGTCTTTTCTAACATCAATTATTGCCACGTGCAGTTGTCGTCGACTAGACCATATCTCACACAGGACTTAAGACAACATACACGCATTCTTCGTCACACTATGCTCAGTAAATGTCGACAGTACTAAGGTATGTACCTACTACCCGATCAGGGAACTAGTATCCGATCACTCTGTGTATTTGTATATCTATATTTAGTCAAATTTGGTAGATATAGATATACAAATACACGGAGTGATCAGGTACTGGGTCTCTTACCTTACTTTCCGTTTGATTTCAAAGATTTCCCTTTCAAAATCCACGTAAATTAAATTACTTTTTTTTTTTTAATTTACTACACTGTAAAAAATAAGGTACTGACATCAAACTCCCTAGGAGTTTGACAAATTGCCTCTTCAGTTAAACCAAATTCATTTGAACCAACGAAAACTAGCTTGTCTCAAGAAAATCATTTTTATTGAATTAACATCTCTACTCGATTATAAGAAATTGCTTAAGCTTTTATGTTAAAGTTTTTAAGTTTGACCGTAATTAAACTAACATTTGATTAAATAGTAAAATTTATTTTAATTAAAGTTTGGATATACTCGATTTAAAAATAAAAACTTGTTGAAGCAAACTTTTCAATTTTGAGAAATTTAACTGACTCTTGAAACGTTTCTTTTGACAACTTTGTATGTTTCAATGAAATAAAAGTAGTTTCCTATAATACCGAACGTGTCGTGTCAACCGACGAGTTTTTTGAGAACAGAATTCAATGAGGTTAAAGGAATAATTTTACGCACTCACATTAAAACTGAAAAATATTCGACAAGAATATAAATGTATTCGTTACAAAATATCGAACTATATTTGAATGAAAGCCTTTATATTATCGATTCGATAATAGTATATTGTACAACTAGTGCTGTAAGTTGTCGATTGCCCACGAGAGCGAAGTTGAACGCACGAACGAAGTGAGTACTATTTTAATGCTCGCTGTTTTGTTCCTCAAGTAGCTTTTTCCTGATTCAACTGTTGTCGCGACATTTTTGTGAGTTAAACGATAAACTGCGTGCGACTAGAAGTAAATTTGCGTGCGACTCGTTCCGTAGCGTAGCGATAAAGTGTCTGACTCTCGCTCGTAGGGTGCTGGGTTCGAATCCTCCGGATACCAATATTAAAATTATTTAATTTTTCACTAAAAACTGTGAGGATGTTAGGATAATTTGTGTAAAGTATAATTAATGTGATATAATTTAATTGTCCCAATACTTAATAATAATAATAATAAAAAAATAATATTAAAACTAAGTCCATAAGAAAAAAAATTGTTTCTTTTTTTATTTATTATTAATAAAATAATTAAAGGCAATATTCACTTGATTCAGATTACTGTTTTTTTTGGATCAATGCAATGCAGCAATTTGAAATAATTCGATTTTTTATTGAATTAATTGCAAGGACAGTTTCTATGGACCTATAAAAATAATACTTTCAACACTAAAATTCATTATATTGTTAAATGTTCATAAATGTCTAGTGGAGAGAAGCTTCAAAGAGAAGACCACCACCAAATATTCTCACGTTAAAAAATAAGTTTTTGTAAGAAAATTTATTACTTATGTATATTGACAAATTTAAAAATAAACTTTCTTTTTAAAACCAAAAAAAAAACCGGTTGTAAAAATATCCCAGGATCTGGCTGCACTAATACCATCTATTAACCACACTTGAAACTTGATGAGAATTCTGTGGCCATGGTAAAAGTTTTATTCGTCATAGGGAGATAAATATATACATAAAACAACTAATAAACTAAGTTATCGTCAGAGATAGAAAACATGTTAAGTAAAAAGACAGCTCTTATGTTAAATGTATAACAATTAAGTGACGTGGAATGCATTTTGTTGACATTTTATCTTTTTTTTTTATTAGGCAGTTATTATTTTTAATTTTTAATAAATTATATAATGATTCTTCTTGAAATCTTAATTATTTGTATTGTAATAATTTTATCGATTTTCTCAATCGTAAGTATAAATTTTTTTTTAAGGTTATTGTTTGTTGACAGTTGTTTCATTAAGTATAACGTGTCTTTTTTTTTTTTAGTTTTGTACATTTTTGTATATAAATACATCACGATATCCTAAAATTATACGATATGAAGAAGAAAAATATTTTTTAAATTCTAAGACTGGTAAAAGAGAAGAGTTTCCTTCTCTTTCTGATGCATTTAGTTTACATCTCAGTGTTATTGTTCCTGCTTACAATGAAGAAAAGCGACGTAAGTTTAAAATTAATTGTGAATTTTAATTTAATTTCTTATTCAATGAATTTAAATATTTTTAGTTATATCTATGTTGGATGAATGCCTAGAATTTTTAGAAAATCGAAAAAAATTAGGATTAACTTATGAAATAATTGTTGTAAGTGATGGAAGTACAGATCAAACTGTACAAGTTGCTCAGAATTATGCTACAAAATATGATTCTATAAGAGTACTGGAACTAGTCAAAAATAGAGGAAAAGGAGGAGCTGTAAGACTAGTAAGTTAACTTTTACTATTTGTAATAGCTTTTTTTTTTTACCATAATCATTTATCATAATTTACTAATATTGAAAAATCTTATTTCAATAACTACATAGGGTATGCAAAGTGCTCGCGGGAGTTTACTTTTATTTGCTGATGCTGATGGCGCTACAAAATTTAGTGATCTTGATAAACTTGAAGAAAGTATCAAAGAGATTTTAAGTTGTAAGTTCCAACATAAATAATATTTTCATTTAATAATATTTTTTTTATTACATAAATTATTTAAATCTAGGCGATTATAAAGAAAATCCTGAAAAAGTTGCTAACGCTCATGCTGTTATTTGTGGATCACGAGCTCATTTAGAAGAAGACAAAACAGCACATAGATCTCTTTTTCGGTTATTTCTTATGCATGCATTTCACTTTTTGGTATGGTCACTTTGCGTTCGTCATGTACGTGATACTCAATGTGGTTTTAAACTTTTGACTCGTGAATCGGCTAAAGTATTATTTAATGCCCTTCACGTTGAGCGATGGGCATTCGATGTTGAAATGCTTTATATAGCACAAACTTTGAATATTCCTGTTACAGAGATTGCTGTGAATTGGACTGAAATTGAAGGTTCTAAAATTGTCCCTTTCTGGAGTTGGTTAGAAATGGGATGTGATCTATTATTAATTTGGTTGCGTTACACAATAGGTGCATGGAAAATAATTAGACCTAAAAAACTATAAACCGCTGCATTATAATTAAAAAAAAAAATTAAATTTATTGAAAACTTAAAACTTCAAATTAATATTTATTTCTACTCCTAATGTCTTTTAGCAATAAGAACACGATACTTTCACGGTATTTTTCAGATTTCATACCAACTAGAAATAATATATGTCAAATTGGCTCTTCAAAAATTAAATTGGATCTTTTTTTTTATATTGCGTTCGCTGTCTGGTCTCCGTTTGATGAACAACACATCATTAGTATTGAAAAGATTCAACAGAAATTTCGTAAATGTTGACCCTACTTTATGCGATCAGAGCATGTAAGCAGCATCAGCGACATAAACCACCAATTTAAGATCAGTAGTTTAATTAGTTGCAGACAAGACACTTAGCTGTCTTTCCTGATTAAAGTAGTTATCGGACTGGTAGGTGTGCCTGAAATTACGGTTGACTTTGTTTTTATTTGCTCGAAGACTGATCTAAGAACAAGAAGGCTGCTATCGGTTGAAAGGTCAAATACAAATTATGAACCATGGATGTAAAAATACAATTGCCAGGTTGGTAATCAACACTACTGATATAAACTTTTTTGGAGGATCTCTCTAGCCATTTTCAGCTATTGTAAAAAAATCACTATGTAGTAGTTGATTCTACATTATAAAATTCATACACTGTAAAAAAATTGGGAGTGAATCTAGAATAGAGTGAATACGAATTTTATTTTAATCCGAATTCATTCCGTTACTCAGAGTTTCGGAGTTTAAAAAAGAAAAATCATTCCACATGTGGAGTGAATAGGTATATTTTATTGAGTGAAGTAATTTTGAAGTGACGTGGATTTCATTTCAATCCACATTCACTCCGATTCGAAGTTTTAACACTTAAATAAATTTATACTTAATAGAAACAACTTTTTTATGATAAATAAAAAGTTTTTAATTTATAAAATGTTTTAAACTCACTAAATTATAATTTCACACAAGACATAGTAAAGACATTAAATTATTTAATAGTTACGGTGACATAGTTTTTATAAGAATATTTCATGTTTCGGTTTAATATAAAATGATATTTTGCGGTACGGTTGATATAAGTTAAATGACAGTTTGTGAAATTATATTAATTATAAAAAATAAAAAGTCTATTTTTTTAACTTCATAAGCGTGGATGTTTTCATTATCAGCTGATTATAATTTTTTTAAATTATTTCGCGTAAATATATGAAAGGGAGCTTGTAATTATTTCCGTATTTAATATAAATGTCTAAATATAAAAATCCAAACCTCACTATGTATAAATAATTTACTCCGCGAGTTTTTACTACAATTATATTCTGCGGAGTTGTTTTAATAATTAATATTTTCCAAATTTTTTTATTTAAAACATTAGTGAAAAATAACTCACTAAAATTTGCATCGTAATAAAAATAGATGAAAAATATTAAAAAATACCTAGCAGAGCTTGTTTAGAAAACTACTCAGGTAAGTAAAAATTACTTTAGAGAGTAAAGTGAAAACATACAACAATTCACGTGTTGGATAGAGAAATAAATTAATTTTATTTTTATCAACCCATAAATATATTTTAAAATCTGAATCACGTGATATTACTATCCAATGATGAAATAGACTAGGTGTCTAGACTAACAGTCACATGACATATTGTAGTGATTTTATTGGTCCAAGTCATCACTTGTTTAGTAATGACGTACTTGATGTCATTAAGCATCAATGAACTGTCTTTTGTATTTTCTATCGGAATAGGTGTAGTTGGGTGTAGTATCCCTCACCTTCTTACGTAAATAACCTAAAAATTATAAAAATTCGTAGTTTTTATTTGATTTTATCAATATTACACACGATTCGCTGTCAAGAAAAGTATTGTTATTACATTATTATCTGCAATAATGGCTTTTCAATCACCTATGCCAAACCGCGAATTCCTTTGGAATGTTTTTCAAAGGTAATTAATAATTTAATATGAATATAAATTATTCCATATTATTTGGATTAGTAAATTTATGAATAAATTGTTAATCGACATTGGAGTTCTGTTTTTAGAATTATTAAAAACAAATTTTAAATATAACCTTTAAATTATTGCGATGTGTTATGTACTATTGTTGTATTTAATTGTTTCATTTTATCAAATACTAGAGTTGACAAGGATCAATCTGGAGCTATTTCTGCTGATGAATTACAACAAGCCTTATCTAATGGAACATGGACTCCATTTAATCCAGAAACAGTTCGTTTAATGATCGGTAAATATATATTTTGAGTTACTAATTAATATACATGAATGATGAGTGTGAATTTTTAATATAGCTGACAATTATTATTTTCTAAAATTTTTAAATAAATAAATAAAATGTTAGTAAAATTAAAGATCCATACCCGCTCATTTTTCGTTAGAGTGAGATTAAACCACTCAATGTCAATTGCTTAATGAAATGAAAAACCACGAATTTTTTTGAAATAATTTTTTATAGTTTTAAATCTTAGAATAAAATTTTTATTTGTAACATAATGTTGATAGTTGATTGTTATATTAATTTTTTAAATAAGGTCGTTGAGTGTACTCAGAGTCGCTCACTAAAAGTTGTGATGTACCATTTATTGTTGATTATTCGATTAACACATAGCTTTATACTCACTCAAAGACAATATAAATTTAACTATGATGAGTTTATTAATTTGGCGAATAAGTTATAAAATATATTACTTTTTTAAATTTTCACAAATTTCAAGTATATATTGAATAACACATAATTATAAAAATTATTAACGAATTTAATCTAACGAACGAACGTTCAAGTAAAAAATGGCCAATTTAGCGTGATTTTGAAAACAGTCAATTAATTTAAATTAATAAATTATAAAATACTTTGATACATGATATTCTAATAAATTTAGATTCATAAATAATTATTTATTTAAAATTTTGTCTATGAAAATTATAATAACGCATTAATCAGTTAAAGTGAACGACTAATGGTATTGACCGGTTTTAGGGTCTTATCTTAGAATAAAAAAAAAAATGCGTATTTAGATAATTGAAAAATCAGTACGCACATTCTTTTGAATTTCATTATTGTTATTAATTTATTTATGTAATTAAAATTTATAAATTGTCTCTTATATGCGACATTCACACTCATTTCATTTTCGCTGATAGTAAAATAGTCGTAGAGCATTTCTTAGTAAATAAAAAAATATTTTAACTATTTCGAGCATTTAAAAAAAGTTTAGATATCATTGAATTTGAGTAGTTAAATTAATTTACTAGAAAAATAACACTTTATTAGTAAAAATAAACCTGTCAAGATTTTTAAATTGCAGCCTTCTATGCACAGCAAAGCACATATTTATCAAACTAAATTTAAAGACATTTTCAGACAATGCCTCCACTTTTTAAAGATGTTGAATTATCTTGAACTGCTATAACCATACTAAAATTTTATTAATTAATTAATAAAAGTTAAAGCATTAATTTCAGGGTATAGATTTAAAAAAATTACTTACAATTGTTATCAATACGAAGTTGAACAAAATTCGTTAAACAAATGTCAGTTAAATCTTTATGTCAATATTATAATTTAAAATGTTCAATTTTGTAGGCTGAAATTTATTTACCACATTTAGCTTAATTTCTAATTGATAACAATTGTATGTAATTTTTTTTTAAATCTATATCTCGGTGAAATTGTGATTACGTTGTCCTTTTTCAATTCATTAATAAAATTTTTAAACTCGTATGATAATTGAAAGTCATGGAATAACTTTGAAAAGTGGGGGGGGGGGTATTGTCTGAAAATGCCTTTAAGTATCTTTGTTCTATTTTTTGTTTGAAATATTTTTTTGTTATTTTTGGTTAATGTTAATAATTAAAAAAATTTTTTTTTATTTGCAAAACAATTTCAGATTTTATTTAAGAATGTAACAATTTTATTTAAAACTTTAATTTTCAAATGCTCTTTATCTCTAGCTGTATAAATATGATATTAAATTATATAAACAAAAATTAGACTAGAGCCAGAGAATATGCACGATAAATTTAAAACAAATTAACAATACATTTTCCCTGGTTCTGGTTTTATTTTGTTCGTGTAGGTATGTTTGATATTGAAAAATCTACTCCCGATCCTTCAGGTATGTTTGACAAAAGTGGAAATGGAACAGTCAGTTTTGATGAGTTTGGAGCTTTGTGGAAATACGTAACCGATTGGCAAAATTGCTTCCGTTCTTTTGATCGTGATAATAGTGGGAATATAGATCGTAATGAATTGAAAACTGCACTCACTAATTTTGGATATCGATTATCTGACGGTTTAGTCGATATGTTGGTTAGGAAGTATGATCGACTTGGACGAGGAACTATTTATTTTGATGATTTTATTCAATGCTGCATAGTATTATACGTAAGTATTATTGATAAGTGTTGAATTTGAAAAATTTTCATTAATTTATTAATTAAATTAATTGTTTTAAATTTATTTTTAGACTTTGACATCTGCATTCCGTAAATATGATGCTGATCAAGATGGTGTTATTACTATTCATTATGAACAATTTTTAAGTATGGTGTTTAATTTAAAAATTTAATAATTCCAGAATTAATTTAAATGTTTGCCAAAAAAAAAATCAATAAATAAATAAATTATATATTCATTAATCATCGCCTGTTATCATTACAATATATACACAGTAAAAAAATATTGTATTAAAATCAACATAGTCTGTATGTAAGAAACGGCCACACAATATTTGTGTTTTTTTTTTAACACAGACTATTTATTTTGAATTTAAACACTAAATTTGTGTTAAAACTTAAACACAAAATTCTGGTAATGTGACGAGTAAATTCAACGCTTTTTGAATGTCAGAGATGATACATATAAAAATGATAATTTTTACATTTTATTTTTGTACTATGAACATACATTAAATTAAATTTATGTATTATTTTGAGGCTATCAGAAGTGATAACAATTATTGTTTAACATTGAACTATTTTTTGACAGTAAACTGTATGTTTTTATTAGTCAAGATTTTACAAAAATCACGTAATATTTTATACCAGTTATAAATGGTAAATTTATTAAATTAATAATAAAAGTTTTTAATTTGAATTGACATTTATGAAATGTCAATGTCACATTCATTTTTCTAATAAGTTTTCCATGGATATCGGTTGAGTTTTCAACATGACGTTAGTGTTAATTTTAAAGTAACACTTAATAAATGTTGATAATTTAGATTTTTGTAGTAGATTTCACTTTTTAAGTGTTAAATAGTAGATTAATTTAAAATTTTAAAGTGACGCAGTGAAATGTGTTGATTTAACACAAAAAATTTAAGAGGAATCGTTTTTAACACTGATGCTCAATATTTTTTACTGTGTATTTAAAATATCTTTTGAAAAAACGTTAAAAAATTTTTTTAAGCTCTTAATTTATCATTCCTGTTACAAATTTTTTATCTATATTTTTATAATAAATATTTAAATTTCAAAATATTTTTATAATATTTTTATAGACTAAACTAAGTTTGATTTTTAAATAACATCGCTTTAATGCAATTTTTTAATTTACAATTTCCACGAATAATCAAATTAATATGTTATTAATTGTGTTTTTTTAAACAAAAATTACAACTTGCAGCATCAAAGTATTAATTAAATATTAATTCTATCCGCTTATCCGTCTATTGCTGAAATCAAAAATAAGATTCAAAAATACTTATTAAAAGTTTATTCTTTTATTACAGCATATTTAAAGATTAATATACAACTCTAATCATTTTTATGTACACCTTGTTATAGTTTATAAATCAAAAATACTCTTGTATACATTTGAAAAAATGAATAAAATTTTATTGAAAAAAAAAAAAAAGTTATGGAATTTTTTTTTTAAACTGCTATTTATATAATTAATTAATAAATTAAAATAAATTTTTTATTGCTACACACATGAATAATTGTTTATAATAAAATTAAAATAATTAGTCGTATTAGGACATGATGTCTATTTGATTAAATAAAGTGTGATGCGAAAATAGAAAACTGAAACACTCGTTTAGCTAAAGAAGATTAAAGTTAGTAATGCACGGAACTTTTGTTTGCTATGTACACTAATTTGTTGGGATGGGACACGAAAGTAGAGTGACTCCGCCTTCTTGTTGGCTGCCAAGCCAAAAAGTCAACACATTATTTGCATTCAAAGCCTATGGTATTGACTAAATAAAGAAAAAATAAAAACAAAAGATTTTGATTTTTATTTTTTTTAATACATCTTTTTATTTCCATTCCGAGATGATTTACAATAGCATATAAAATTTTTTATGATTCTCTCTTCACTATAATAATCTTTATGAACTAAGAAAATTATATCAGTTCATCAACTGATAGAAAAAAAAAATATCTGTATATTTTTTATGAATAGACTAAACAATAATTTAAAAATGCGAGTACATCGAACTCACGTGAGAATAATTTTTGATACAATTCAGACTCCGCCCTCAATTCGATGCATTTCTCGGCACTTTGCCAAAGTGAAGTTTTAAGTATGAGTTAATGTAGCCAAGTTTGTTTTCACGCGTGGGTGTCAAACGTAGGAGGTTCTTAGGATAACCACACCTCAGTTAATCCCTCTCTTCAGTTAAATCTGCCACTTAGAATTTAGGAGTTTGCTTCAGAGTGACTTCCGGGGTAGAGGAAAGAAAGAAAAAAGTACAAGATTAGATTTTTTATGGGTTGGAATAGGATATATTTAATAAGAAAGATGAGAGTCAGATATACTACGGTAATTTCTTAGAGAAGTAAGGAGATGGTGAAAATGATGGGGAGTATGAGTGAGAAATACGATAAATAAGCTGGTTGAGAAAAGAAAAGAGAGAAAATGATGGGCCGTTGATAAGCTAAAGCAGTCATTCTCGTAGAGCACTTCTGTCTGTCGGTACATCTCAGTAACTCTCTTAGCTTCAAGCTATTTATGCTTCTTTCTCTTTTCCATATTTACAAGAAACTGTATACAGAGATTTCGAGCTCTGTCAGCGATCAGGTAGCGAGGTGAGGACATCCTCTGTTCACAGTACACGCGACCCTCGATGATGTTTGAGCTCATCAAATATTCGGTCAAGTTCTTACCACCCGCCAAAACTTACAGATGACTACACGATTACGAGATAGTGCCTAGTCATTTATTATCTTAATGACATATCCTTGACAATAATTAGCAAGCTGCTAATAATTAAGTGTCTTTAGTTAAGTGTCGTATTTTGTGAATTATTATTTTATTTAATTATAAATAAATTCAATAATTTAGTGAGAAAAATAATTAAGTGTTACATGATTTTAAAAGACTATTTCTAACAATGGAGTTGCACCAACAACATAATGAAAGACACAATATCACTGCTGATTGTTGCTATCAATGGCCAACCCATCATACACATTATCATCAATTGCACCATCATCATCAGCCACAGCAGCAGGTGCCATCACCAATGCAACAAATAGAAGGTAAATAAAATTTAATTTTTTATACCTATTTCTTTGTTTATCTTATTTACTTAATTTTATTAAAATGTTTATAAATTATCACATGATTACGTCTATCGAAAAATTTATATACGGTAAAAAATATATAGTAATGATTGCCATTGAGACATTAATTTGTATGTCTTTAACGTACAAATTATCGTAGAAAAGTTGGGTTTTACTTAATTTTTTGCGTATATAATTTAATTTTCTAAATCAATATATCAATTATATTAATTGAATCACTAGTTATCCATATAAAAAGTAGTTGAATTAATAATTAATACACATTATACACAATTGTTCACGATATGCGATGTAATATAGTATAAAAATTACCGTTTACTAAAGAGATCACCATTCAATGTAGCCAATTTTAAACCTTGCCAGTTTAAATGGATCTTCTTTTAGTCGACCAAAATACGTTTGTTCCCTTGTTCCATTTAATGTAACTTAAAGCGGTTTCATTGCATTCTAAAACATACAAAAGTATACCTGATGTTCTAACGCGGGACAGTAATACATCTATTTAGACAGTTTTTTTTTTTACATTCAGTAAATTTATTATCCTTAAGCACGATAAATTAAATTATTTTATTTGTTGCAAACTCACAAAAGAACATTACTTAGGTTACTAAATTTACAGCATGTTTGGAAACCGCCGGAAGAGCAAAACGTTCACGATCACCAAAAACTCCTCTTTCTTCTCAAATTACCGCAGCAATATCTTTAACGCCTTCCTTAACGGAATCATGCAATGACAGTAATAATAATAATCGTAGCAGTAACGATCCATTAGGATCATCGTCTTCTCCCGAAAACAATAATTCCAAAAGACCTCTTCATCATGCTCTTGTTGGCGTTGGAGCCGCACTTGAGGCCCGACCTCTTTGGGAAGAATTTCATCAATTAGGCACGGAAATGATTGTAACAAAAGCTGGAAGAAGAATGTTTCCTACTTTTCAAGTTAGTTTACTCTTTTTATTGTTCTCTAATTAAAATAAACCTTTTTCGATTGAGTGATTTATTAAATACATTTTTTACGTTTTTTAGTGTCGACTTTATGGGCTAGAACCCAATACCGATTACCTTTTAGTTATGGATTTTGTGCCATGTGATGATAAGAGGTATAGATATGCTTTCCACAGTAGTGCATGGGTAGTTGCTGGCCGTGCAGATCCAATTTCACCTCCAAGGATTCATGTTCATCCTGACAGTCCTGCTAATGGATCACATTGGATGAAACAACCAGTCACATTTGATAAACTTAAACTTACCAATAATCAACTTGATGATAACGGACATGTGAGTAATTTTCAGTTATTACATAAGTATAGCATTGTCTTAAGCAAGTTACCTGAGGAAAGTCCTTCAGCAAGTTTCTTACGGAAGATTTAAACAAGACTTGAATAAGATGGATTCCATAAAGTATACTTGTCAAAGACTTCATCAAGTCTTGCTTAAGATTCTTCTTAAAGACTCACGGAAATCTGTGTGTACTATGTAACAATGTTAGGTCAGAGTTGCTGCAGAATTGCTTAAGATATCGGGTTTCTTTATCTCGAGTCCCTCCAAGCTTAAACGCAGGACCTATAGCAAACCCGGTGACCCTCATTTAAATTTAAAGTACTATAAATTGATACTATTATCATTCGATAAAATTATATCGAAAATTAAGTTAGCACTACTGAATTAACTACATATACTAATTTTAAATAGACGGCTCGCGAAGTAACGAAAAGGGTAGTCATGTCCAAGTATTTTAAGCAATTCTGAGGTAATGCATCTTGAGCAATATTACTACAGATTCACTTAAGGTATCTTACGGAAGTATCTTACCTACTCAGACTTGTCCAAGACCAAGAGTTGCTGAAGACTAAAGGTACAGATTTTCGAAATACTTTCTTAAGAATGCTACTAGGGATTATATGTATACATATATCCACATTTTATGTAGAGGTTTTAAAAACAAAAGTGGTAAAGAAAAAAAAATAGCCTTGAGATATAAATCTTAAAATTTCAAAGTTTGTTCTAAAATTTCGAGGGGAATAAGGTCGTTAGTTACATTAGTTGAAGAGCTAAAATATTAAGTATACAGTTGAATCGCGCGACTCCACGTGTTTGTCGTTTCAGACGAGTTCCTCTTAATTGACCTAAGATATGAGACACCGTCAAGAACTCTCTAGCACTTGAAGAAATTATAAGACTACCACGCGTATATTATATCTTTCAAGCGTGTGCCATGCTATACTTTACAAGTGTCATTTATCTTTAGATTAAAAATCATAAAGTATTATATTAAACTTTATTTATTTCAGTTTTTTCGCTATTTTTTTTTTTTTTTTTTTTTTTTTTTTTTATATAAAAGAAATTGTTTATTGTCATTGTTTAGATTATTTATGAGTTCTTTCTGGTAACTTGAAGCCCTAAGTTTCGTTCTATTCAGTGCATGTGTTTTTTCTCAAGTATATAATAGTGAGCCTAAAGTAAATATTATCAACTTTAAAAAATTAAAGTAACATTTGGTATCAAATAATATTAATTCATTCGGAGAAATAAACTGTAATTGATATTGTTTAAGAAATTGACAAACCGTTAGTCGGAATCGTCCATAAAATATTATGATCTCGATACATTTCATATTTAATTACTTTTGTATAACATTAGAGTATTACAAAAATAGTATTCCATTAGTCTACACGGAAAAAAATATATTGTGATCAGCGCGATACAGTATATTGACTGTTGCGATACTCGTTTAGCTATTTGGAGGTTTTTTTTTTTCTGCTTTTGTAGGCTGGCCTCGTATGAAAAACCGGTGGCCATCTATGGTTATTTGGAGGTTGGTGCGCGTATTGTTACGTATAGTGCTAACAAGAATAAGGATCGTGAATGGAAGTAGAATGGATCGCGACGGTAGCTCTACAGATCGCTCTCTTCACGATACGCAAATCACTATCCAGTAGATCGTGCCATTCACAATATTTTTTTCTCCGTGTAGTCAATGGATAGACCAAAACTATCTTTTTTTTTTTACTAAGAATTTTATCTGTAATTAATATGATGCTGCATTAAATAGCATCGTTTGTTTAAGAAAAATGTTAAAATTTTTAAATTTTAGACCCAACAAATCTTCGCATCTCTCGTATCTTTTTTTGTTTTATTTTTTTTTTACGCCTTTCATGAATGAAAAATGAGATATACATACAAGAGCAACCCAATCGACCCATGAAACGCCAGTAAAAAAAAAAAAAAAAAAAAAAAAAAATGCAGGACAAATTTTATAAGGGTGTGGTGGAACATAGATTACATTATGAACAATATGTCATTTTCTTAATTGACACTATTATATTATTAAAAAAAATATATTTTTTTTTTGTTAATTATTTTTCAATTTATTTTGATAAAAAAAAAAAAAAAACAACAATTTCATTGTACTTAGATGTGGTATTATAAAATTGGTTTAAAGTAATTTATAAAAAATTCAATGGACCACACGCATAAATGCTTGGACAGAGTAGTCTGTAGTATCCCTAGTCGAATTCTTTACGCGTTTATCTCCGAATTCAGTACTACCACGTGTGCTACAAGCAAATGCAGCACGTGTGTTGTAGCTCAAACGCCTTGAGAGTAAGTTAAATAGTGAGATAGAAAGAGGGTGTCAGATTGCCGTTCACTCGACTTGACTCAGCTCAGAGGTTAGTTTTTATACTAATTAGTCACTGGGACTCTTCTGCCTGTCAAACATTGCGACCGCCCCCCGTCGAGCCTTTTCCTTTTCATGTAAATATTTCTTCTTCCTCATCTCTACTTTCCTTTCTTCTTCTTCTTCTTTCTTATTATGATTCTTTATATTAAAATGGAAATTATGAAACAACTATTATTTTATTAAAAATTTAATTAATTTGTAATTTATTTAATTGCAGATCATATTAAATTCAATGCACAGATATCAACCGAGATGTCACGTAGTTGTAGCACCTTCACCACCTGGTTCAGGTCCAGATCCTCGCACTGAAAATTTTAAAAGCTTTTCTTTTCCTGAAACCCGTTTCACCGCTGTAACAGCATATCAAAATCATCGGATTACACAATTAAAAATAGCTAGTAATCCATTTGCAAAAGGATTTCGGGATTGTGAATCTGATGAATGTGATTCACCAAATTCTGTATCACATAATCCTGCGAAGAGAGCAGCCACTGGAAGTGTAGCGATTTCGCCTTCAAATTTTTCATCACCTATTCCAGTAGTACCTATCACAGCCGCTATGGCAAGTCCGGAACATCATCAATTTTATGCAAGTACTCCTTCCCATTGGACATATCCGGGACATCATCAAACTAGTCACGTTAGTACTGGACATTATGTGTCTCATCATTCATCCGGATCTTCACTTTATGGTCCACGGTAGTGACAATTTTCATTATAGATAAATTATAAATTAAATCAAAAGATATAAAATTTTTAAATTATAAATAATTATTTTAAAATCAATTCGATCTACATCTTGTGTATTAATGCCAAATAATAATGATGCCAAAGTAAATTTAGTAGTTATAATTGCATAAGCTTTTGCTTTTATTAGTTTCTGCTAGTTATTATCATAAAGTTTTTCTTTGAACTGCGTCATTAATGGCGACATATTTTGTCTGTTATAATTATAAATATCTTCACTGTTTATTTACAAGGATAATTTTAAAAATATAGTAAATCTAAATGTGCCTTTTAATATTTAATATTATTAGTTGTCCTTTTAAATATAAAAATTAGATATTATATACATATTAGTGATTGATGATTATTATAGACTTGTCTATTTAGCATACTATCAATCTATTTCAAAGAATAAATAAATGGCGAAATACTATTTTATTTGAATTAAAGATTTAAGAATTTATGGTCACGGTGTTTGCGAGTATAACCAAATGTAAAACAAAGTGCCTTTTGTAGGAGCAAAGTGCGTCTATTTATACGGGGTGGCTCAAATGCCAAACGAGCCAAAACTCGCCTCGGGCCAAGTAAAGACGGGAACGTAAACGTGCCGTAACAAACCCCTTTAGCAAACGTTAAGTGCCTTAATAAATTATGTATGTGAAATCACGTTATTATGTATACGACACGAAACTCAAGACACTTTACATTATACGATAATTAATTAATTAAAAAAACATTTTGTTATGAATATATTTAAGAAAAAAAAAATTTACAAATAAAATATGTATTTATTTCAGTACAATTATAATCTATTACACTGTAAAAAATCGGAAGTGAACCTGGTGGGAAGTGAATACAGATTTCATTTCAATTCGGATTCTCTCTGTCACTCGGAGTTTCAGAGTTTAAAAAAAAATCACTCTGCATGAGGAGTGAATGGAGATTTTTTTTTAGCGGAGTGATTTTGAAGTGACGCGGATTTTATTTCAATCCACATTCACTTCAGTCCGGAGTTTTGACATTTAAATAAATTTATATTTAATAGAAATAACTTTTTTATGAGAAGTATAATTATTTTAATGAATAATTGATTCAAGTATTAATATATTATGTTTTTAATTTATAAAATCTTTTAGTAGATCAAAAATTTTAATTTCATACAATACATAGTAAAAACATTAAATTATGTAATAGTTATAGTGACATAGTT
The DNA here is from genome assembly GCA_964016945.1 of Microplitis deprimator. Classification (NCBI taxonomy): domain Eukaryota; kingdom Metazoa; phylum Arthropoda; class Insecta; order Hymenoptera; family Braconidae; genus Microplitis; species Microplitis deprimator. The sequence goes on from OZ024707.1 coordinate 15,091,117, forward strand.
TTTATGGGAATAATTTATTTTTCGGTACAATATAAAATGTTGTTTCGTGGTATGGTTGATGTAATTCATATGACAGTTTGTGACTCAATGGAATTATATTATTTATGGAGAATGAAAAGTCTGTTTCTTAAACTTCATAAGCGTGAAAGTTTCCATTATCAGCTGCTTACAATTTTTAAAAATTATTTCGCGTGGATATACTTATGTAACGAAATCTTTTAATTATTTCTGTACTCAATATGAATGTCTAAATATAAAAAACCAAACCTCACTATGTATAAGTAATTTACTCCGCGAGTATTTACTACGATTTTATTCTGTGGAGTTTTTTTATAATTAATATTTTTCAAAACTCCCCTTCGGAGTAAAATTCACTCTGAGGGGATTAAATATATAAAAAATCATTCATTCTGGTGAAAATTCCGCTTCAGAGTAAATTACACTCCGAAAGTGAGTGAATAATTAAAAAATCATCTATTCCACGTTCACTTCGGATTCTTGCCGCAAATTTTTTACAGTGTAATTACCATGTGTGTGTATCATTATTAAGGTTCCTTAAAGTAATTCTTTCCTATAGCGTTATAAATAGAAAAATAATACACTGAAAGAAAAAACTACTTTCAGAAATATTGTATTTTCCTTTTACTAGCAATTATGCTATTGGAAATTTTTAATCTAATATATTTTTAGTGCAAAAATTTGAAGTTTGCATTCAAAATCATTCTCTTAATCGAATAAATCCGAGTTCAGCTCAAAATATGCTGATTTTTAACTTCCCGCTATGAAAATTGCAAATTTTCAAAAAAATCAAAAAAAGGGAAGTTATTGGTTTCGGTCCGATTTTCGAAAATCGAGTTTTTATCAGATGTCGACGTTTTGAGGTCCTAGGAAGCTATTCTGACTATTTCCGGATGGACGTCCGTGTGTGTGTGTGTGTGTGTGTGTGTGTGTGTGTGTGTAAACTTTTTTTGCCCGACGATATCTTTGGAACGAATCAATCGATTTGAACGTACTTGGTGGCAATCGAAAGGGGTCACTAAGATTTCAAATTGATTAGATTTTGGAGTCGATCGGTCGTGTAGTTTACAAGTTATACAAAAAATAAAAATTGAAATTTTTTTTTAGGTTTTTTGCGTATAACTTATAAACCACTTGCCCGATTCGCCTCAAAATGTAATCAATTCTAAGTTTTAGTGAGCCCTTTCGATTGCCACCAAGAACGTTTAAATCAGTTCATTCGTTCTAAAGATATCGTCGGACAAAAATTATTTTTTTTCAGTGAAGGTATGTTTTACCGGCCTAACAGATTTTTGAGCTCAAAAACTTACAAGTAATATTGTTGCGGGAAGTTTTGGGCTAGCCCGCAGGATCAGGCGGTTTTCAGATTTTTTTTTCGGTATCGTGTAAATAAATTTCGATTTTCTTCTACGAAAAAAATAATTCTTCAAGTTAGATATGAAATTACGATCATAATAATTTTTATTGGTTTACTGCTTAAGAAAATATTGTTTTTACACAATTTATTTATTTTTTCTGTGTATATATAGGCATTTCAGTTTTTAATTTAAGAATCAATAAATATAAAAAAACATGACTTGCGTTATAGATTCTCTATATACTCTGACAGAACATTATGAATGTCAAGAACGACATAGGTTTTGTAAAAAGTTGTGTGTAGCAATCGAGGAAAAATAAGAGTACAAAAGTCGCAGTGGCCCGTCGGAACTTAACTGGGAAGCTTCTCATATAACTGAGCTGCAAAGTTAAGTCTCAACGTAAAATACAAACAGAGTTGACATCAACTGGCAGTGATTGATGAGAGTGTGAAGAACAAGTTCGTGTAAACATATTAGTGTCTGAAACGTTGGCTGCGTTAAATAATATAAATATTTTGTGTATAAGAATTTATTGTTGCACTAAGCTTTTTTTATTTTTAATCATTGATGACGAATTGTTTTTGGTTACTAGTTTTTTAAACATTTGAAAGAAAAAAGAAAAAAAAAGTGCATGAATGTAAAATTCATTATTTTTAGGACAGGAGCAACCGTTTCTTTGGGGGTTTTTAAGTATCGTTGATTGACAAAGCAACATGAGTACCAAAGCAGCTACAGAAACGCTATAAGAAGTGTAAGGTTGCGTGACTCCGCATAGTCATAAAATTTTATACTTTTATCCGCATATTCTTTCATCTTACTGAAGTATTGACCTGTCTTTACCATAACAACGTCAACGATAGCATACATTCTCTTTATGGTAAATATTAAACGGCAAATAAATAAAATGACGATTGTAAAAAATCAAAGGATGCGCACTGAGTTCCGGGTACAGAATCGTTTGCAGTCTATTTATTTCTCAACGTTCAAGAAGTTTAACATCTTAACTTTTACTTTTAGATACTCAGACTAATGTTTAGGCAAGAAAAATAAAATAAAAAGGAAGTAGTCATTAAACGTTGGGGTACATAAGACTACTTGGGGGGTTTGTTTTGCTGCGGTTTTGTCTTCTCAGTACTCATAGAATATTTTTGGCTATATAATAGCAAAAGTATACGTATATATATTTCGGAGTAGAGGACACCCACAAACGTATGTCGAGACTTTTTTATTTTTCTAACTTGTAGCTTAACTTGCAGCCCACGTGAAGTGACAGTAAAAAATATATTATATTTTTTTTTGTATCAAGTTTGTCATGTCAACAACAAATAACGCGTTAGTTGTATTCATTGGTAAGAACGACAAATTAACTTGAGCTATAAAAAATTATGCCTATAATTCATCTTTTTTTTTCTTTACAGTGTTTTTATTTCTTTTTTTTTCTGACTGTATGGAATGAAGTGGACGCTCTAGAGATTATGGACCATGAATCCGTCATCATTGAAGTTCATAACGATTTTATGCAATGCATCCCTAGGATAAATTTGTCCCTAAATTTTAATCCTTTATGTATTAAATTTATAGCAATATTGTATGAATCTACTGAGTACACATCATTTTACATATTTATGTGTTTCTCGAAATTATATTCACAATTTATCATAAATTCACTCAGCAGTATGATAATTATACCTAATTATTATTCGCGCTATTATTAAATAATGTATATTTTATTCGTTAAAATATTTATACTTAGACTACACAGAAAAAATAATTTCTTGGCGCAAGAAATATTTTTTCACCCCAAAACTTTTTTCTTGCTCCAAGAAAACTTTTGTTTTCAATTCATAATGGAAAATATTTCTTTGAGCAAGTAAAAATTTTCTTCGGGCAAGTCAAATTTCTTTGCGCCAAGAAACTTTTTTTCTTTGTATAATCTTACTATGATAATTTGTTCTGCTAATAAATAGGGATTCCATTTTTTAACAATCAAAACAGATAATTTCTGGATTATTATTTCAAAATGTATGGTATTGTAAAAAAATTTCTGCAAATGTTTGTGAGATTTGTCGTCGAGTTCTTGGGTCGCGACGATTATTTAGTTCCGGTCCATGAGATATATAACGACACGCAACGAGTTCGAGAAATACCGGAATCGTGCATACACACATCATACAATCACACTAGTAAGGAATGAAAATGTGATGAAGATTCTTACATTCTGGCAAGCGTCGCGACGTTAGTATGAGCTCACACTACAGATATGGTTGCAACGACAGATTTACAGATTCCAGCCTCCGTTTTTTATTTGATTTTTTTTATTTTGATTAACAGTTTCTTATATGTATCTGTAGATATACTTGAATCTTAAATATGGTAGAGAGGAAAGTTAAAGGAAAAAGAAAAAGAAAAAGTAAAATAGCCTCTTTGAGGTTTAGTTCCCTCGTTCTTAGACATCAAATCACACCTCTCGTATTTATGTTTTACAGTTGAAAGTTTAAAGTCTGGTTTATTCTTGCAATAGAGTTCTTTAATATTACTCCCGCACTTTTATTTTGAATTCAAGAGATTCATTTCAAAGTAAGAATGTCTTCATATAAACTAATCATCAAGTTTGTTTAAAAAAAAAAATAAAAAAATAATTATTTTTGGGTAAATTAAATTTTTAATCTATGGTGTAAAATTTTTATAATTTGCTAATGTAAAAATACAAATATTTATGTACAAAGAAATTTTCGGTTTTGTACTTGCTTTTTTAAAGTTAATTATTGAAAATTCACTATTTATATATCCAATTATTTCCAACCAGTAGCATACCTTCTAACACAAAAATAACACACAGAAAAAAATATTATGTTTAAATCAACATAATCTGTGTGTAAGAAACGGCCTACATAATATTTATATTTTTTTTTTTTTACACATACCATTTATTTTGAATTTAAACACTAAATTTGTGTTAAAATTTAAACACAAAATTCTGGTTATACGACGAGTAACCCGACTAGATTTTTTCATAAGGACCTGACGAGGTCCTTATCAGGTTAACCTTATTTCAAATAAGGACCAGATTAGGGTATGCTGACGAGGAACTGATGTGGATGTAACGCTTAAGACTTATGAGGCCCTTATCAGGTCTTTACCAGGATTACCTTATCAGGCTCTTACCAGGATATCCTCATCAAATCCTTATCAGGGTTGCCTTATTAGTAATTATTTTAAAAAAAATATTAAATTGCGAAAAAAAAAGAGAGAATTTTAATTCGAACGGGAATGTTACCTATTGTATTAAAAGTATCAATTAGAGGAACTAAACATGATTTTTATAGATGAAAAAATCCCGATGAGTGCTAGGCTCGAACCTGCGTCCTTCCAATTCAGAGTCCTTGATGCTATCCACTGCGCTGACATACATATGTGATCATGTAAGTGTAAATATTATATTCATTATGATGTCAAAGAATAACTGATGAAGAAGTAAAAAATCCATGCTGCAATGATTGACGTGATTTTTATATATTTTTTTTTTATTGTTTTCTAGTGTATAGCCGCAATTACGGCCTTTTACACTTTTTGCCTTTATATCGCAAACTGCTTTACTTCTCCTTCTGCCTTCCATTGTGCGGCTGTGGCCCGACTTGTGCTTATACTGTACTGCATCATTACGGTGATGCCCTGCAACCTTTCTTGTACAATGGAGGTGCAGTGGCTAGGAAAACCACAGGGAAAACCTAGCCAGTACAGTTTCGGTTTGGGTGAAGCTCCAGTGATCGATAAAATTCCCATTTTACCGATCACTGGATCTTCATCCCGCGCCTAGCGATCAGAGACCTTCGTTCGAGCCCGACGTGTGGCTAAACGGTCACCCAGCCAAGTGGTGATCATGCTCGATGCTACTTAACTTCGGTGATCGCCCGAGCCACGCGCGTGTCGAACGGCTGCCTCAGCCGCTGTGATTTTTATATAATATTCTTTTGTACTTTGTTTAATTTTTTGCCTGTAAATAAAATATTTAAAGGGATTGGATAACTTTTTTTTTGAATAAGGATATCCTGACGAGGCCCTGATCAGGAATTCATCGGGTCGACCCGATGACAAATAACTTTTTTTAGAATAAGGATATCCTGACGAGGCTCTGATAAGAAACTCGTCGGGTTGACCTGATGGCAAATGACTTTTTTTTGAATAAGGATATCCTGATGAAGTCCTGATAAGGAACTCGTCAGGTTTGCCCTAATAAGGCAAATCTTATATTAATCTGACAAGGTCCTTATGGTACTTCGAGCAAATCAGGAAAAAATTCTAGTCGGGAGACATCCAACGCTTTTTGAATGTCATTAGTGCTTCGACTAGAAATTTCAGTTCGTTTTTTATTAGCTTCGGATTAGGCATGCCGAATTCCGAGTTCGCGCCAAAATGAGGCAACCGCATAAGGCTCGAATCACAAAAATAACGCACTTCCGAACTTCTGCATAATTATGAAATATGCCGAATTCGGCACAAATTCAGAAACCGAAGTCGCCCCGAAAAACCATAGTCTATCTGTGAAAAATGATTATACATAAAAATTGGCAATATATGGTCATGTATAATTATACATGCATGTATTTCTTTCAACTCAATGAATATTTTATTGTTTTATTATTTTTCTTAAATTCGAAATAGTGAAAATAGTGACTGTTTACTATTTACTAGTGAAGAGCATATTACTAATTCAAATTTGAGTAGACAAATATTTGATCAAAAAAAAAAAATATATATATATATATATATATATTCTCTTTAAACTGTATATTTATGTAGTAAAAGAAAATAAGAAAAAAGAAAGAGGGAATGAAGATTAGTTCTTCCAGTCTCCATTTCGAAGACAGACGTTGGCCATGTTATTATAAAAAAAAAGTTTACCCTAGTGCGATGTTAATAAACAACTATTCATAATTTAGTCTTGAGAAATAAAAGATTGTAGATAATCTTCTAATTTTTCGTAATATATATTGAAGCATAAATAAATAGTTTCAAAACAAAAACGATTTAAATATATATGTATATACATATAGGAGGATGAAGCCAGCAAATGAACGAACGATTTACCAGTGAATGAACGGTCGTAGTTTTTCATACTTTAATATAAAAGAATATGCAACAACATTAGATTTCAAGTTCCAAAAGCTGTTAATCAAACAGCGATGAAGTATTTTCTTTATGTAATTACACTGAAAAAAAATATCGCTGTAAGAGCAATACACGGAGAGAAATTTCAAGTCAACATTCCTATGCGATTTAAAAACTACACGGAGAAAAATGTTGGCTCAAAACCTACAAATGTTTATTATACTGTTGACCAAACTTGAAACAGGAAGGGAAGCACCCAAAAAATTATTATGCTCTTATGAAAAATTATTATGCCGCATCACAACTATTCTAATGTATGGAAGCAATTGTTATTAAATCTTATCGATAAGTGTCTCGCGCGTAGTAAGTATTATGATACAGCATAATAATTTTTCGTATGAGCATAATACTTTTTTGGATGCTTCCCTCCCTGTTTCAAGTTTGGTCGACAGCATAATAAAAATTGGTAGGTTTCGAGCCGACATTTTTCTCCGTGTATAGTTGATATTACTTTACGAGCCTATAGTAATGATTACATTGCTGCACAGTAATGCATTTTTTTGTTTGATGTCGTTTTAACAATAAAGTAATTCGTATGCTATAAGAGCGTAATATGCGCGTTGCCGCAATATAACCATTACTATGCTGTATAAGCCTAACTACAGTACAGCAATGTTGAATTTACTGAAAATAAAACTAAGCTGTACAATATCAAAATAAATGCGTACCCATGCAGGAGCTGGCTAAGTTGAATGACGGGGCCCTACTTGGCTCGCACTGGAGAACCTAGCTTTGGCACGCTTGTATTAGTCCATGATGCTTAGGTCAAGATTGGGTACTCAATCATGGCCATCCCGATCATTGCCCGAGCCTGGGCCAAGACTGGGTTCCTCTGTATACTAAAATCTCGGATAAAACAGCGATTTTTAAAAGATGTTTAATTTGATTTATCTCGAAAACTACTAGCTCTACAGTAATGGCTTACATAACTTTTTTTCTAGGAAATTGAATTCTCTGTAAAAAAAAAAAAGTCCTGTACAATTTTGTCGTAAAGTTAGTGGTTTGCGAGTAAAACAAAAAAAAAACATAAACATGAAATTCGAGAAAAAATTGGCTTTAAGATTTTTTATCGGTAAGGCCGGTTACAAAACTTTAATTAGCTACAAGCATTTTTGAAGAGGAAAAATTCCTCTGTCATTTCCACCTATTATTGATTAACTAACATGAAAAAAAAATAATTAAAATTTACGTGTTAATTAAATGGGAAAATTTCAAATTCATTTATACAGCGTCTGAGCTATTGATTCTTGAGCAAGTATCTTGTCTTAAGCAAATATTACTACAGATTTACTAAGGTATATTACGAAAGTATTTTGCATGCTCCTGAAGGTGAAAATTTACGTATTACCCTTCCGTGAGAATGCTACTAGGGTATTTCCATCTGTACATTCGAAAGATTCTCATTCTTTTATGTTAACTCTGCCCATCGTAGATATAGTAATCATTTTTAACCGAAATGATAATCATTACTATTTCAGGTGGCAAAATTAAAAAATTTTTCAGGTATAAGAAATATTACCACCTAGGTGGTAACTATTACTATCGGCAATAATAAATATTACTATGTGAAAAGAGAATACTATAGTAAACATGTAAGCATGATATAATGATCGAGCCACACCTTTTGAAAATGCAATATGCGTTGAATGTCTTTTTTAAAAGCCTGTGCCTTGGTCAAAAATGGACCAAATGACATTTTTTTTTATTCTTTTTGTTTTTGGATTCAGTTTTTGAAAAAATTAACAAAAAAGTTACTTATAGGTGTCTTCTATTTTATTTTTTACTTTCTTGAAAAAATCCAAATTTTTTCGAGGATTACCACCTGCAATTTTTTTTTCTTCTTAATTCTTCCAACTCTAAGGTCCTTTATAAATCCTCGAAAGTTACCAGATTGGTATTTTGTAAAATGAGCCCAGTTGGAAACAAATTTTTTTTTAAACGAAAAAAAAAAGGCGAAAAAAATTTTTCGAAATAGGAGGAAAAATCGACTCACTCTGCACTGGGCGTTATTCTTTTCAGAATTGAACAAAACTTTTTTTGAGAAAAAAAAAAAAAATAAATAAATAAAAAGTGTTGGATTGCGAGAAAAATGCGGGAAGTTTTTGGGCTGGCCCGCCGAGTCAACCGATACAGATTTTTTTTTTTTCATGACTCTTAGGGTTGGGCAAAAAAATTTTTTAATTTCCTGAAAAATGATTTTAATGAGGTAGAAAAGGAAAAAAAATTTTCAGACAAATCGAAAGGGGTCGGTTTCAAAAGTGGTCGATTTGACATGGAATGCCCCATATTCACAGTAAAAAATATTGTGTTAAAAACGGTCCGTGTTAAATTTTTTGTGTTGATTATTTTGTGTCAGATCAATACAATTCTTTGTGTTACTTTAAAATTTTTAATCGATTTACTATTCAACACTTTAAAAGTGTTACCTCGTATAAAAATCGATATTATCAACATTTATTAAGTGTTACTTTAAAATCAACACAAAAAAAGTGTTGAAGCGACAGTTAAATTGTGTTAAAAAAAATGTCTTCCTTCTATTAACGCGGGAAGCGCCATTAAGCATAAGTTCTGCTTGGTTAGTTTTTATTTTTGTGACATTGATTTTATTTATTTTCAATTGGGCATAAAAAAATTAAGTTGACAAAGTTCACGATTCGTATAGTTAAAAAAAAAAATATTTAAAAAATTGCATCTATTGCTTTTTTACTTTTCTACATGTGAATATTTTTATTTCTTTATTTTTTTTTCGTAATTGATTTTTTGATAAAAAAAATTCGAAAATTGTTAAATGTCTGCTAACTTTAGGATCATGTTGACTATCACAAAATAGTTCAATGTTAACTAATGATTGTTGACACTTTTGATAACCTCAAAATAATTTATGGTACAAAAATAAAATGTAAAGTCCTCCCAGAGAGTAAATCGCCGTCGGGAATTGTCGGAAATTTTCGGTTTGTAGTGTTAATGTGTAGTAACGGCGTGACATTAGACTTGTTTTTCCATAGTGGGGGTAAAAACCGACGTCGACTTACTCTCTGGGAGGACTTTACAAGTTAACATTTTTTTGTGTGGCCATTAACATTTAAAAAGTGTTGAAGTTACTTCTCATATTACTCGAATTTTATGTTAAAATTTTAACACAAATTTTGTGTTGAAATTCAACACAAATAGCCTGTGTGTTGAAAAATAACACAAATACTGTGTGGACCGTTTCTAACACACAGATTGTGTTGATTTTAAAACAATATTTTTTACTGTGTATATAATTTTTATTTCAATAAATTCGCTAGCATAAAATAATAAATATGTTCATTACTTAGTGACAACTTTGTAAAGAATCAATAGGATGTTGTGTGCATGTTAGGTCAGAATGTAAAACACTGTCGAAGTTATGTACATGGCACGTATATCCTATATCACCGCTAGAATCCATTTGTCTGTCAACTTTGCAACCCAACGTGTCTCTGTATCATGCAGTATAGATAGCTTCAGTCTTAAAACTACTCTTTCTTCAACTACCATCGGTTCGGTTGAACTAAAATATCACCTTGAGTCTCAGCACTTAACTTTGCTGACGAGTTTTCTTCTTTTTTCTTTTTGATGAAATTCACGAAACATTTAATAAATATTACTTTTCAATAATTTTTTTTTTTTTTTTTTTTTTTCATACTAGGGCTATTCCACTGGTTTTACTATTTTTCATCTTTGTTGGTATTTATATTTTTTAATTTATACATAAAAAAATTTTAATTCAAAAAGACGATAATCTGTTTGGTAGTTTATAAAAACTGCCAAATAAAAAATTAAAAAATTTTCAGGTCTTACTTTCAGATGAACTGAAGAATTTTTTTTTTTTTTTTTTTTCAAATTTATGGTTTATTAATTTTTAAACTTCCTATGCAAATAATTTAAAATTATAAAACAAAGAAAAATTATTTGTTATAACGCAATTTTTAAGATGATTTTTTGAACAGATCTATAGTCACTTTTAAAAGTCTTTAAGAATTTATTTATGACTCTTTCAAAAGGAAGCGTGAGTGTGTAATGAAATGTTTAAATCCGTTCAATAAACTATAATCTACACTAAATTTAAAAAAAAAAATTCTTATGTTCAAATTATTTATAATCTTTTGATTTTTTTAAAGAGTTAAAAAAATACTAAGATCAATGGAACTTTTATTTGAATTTCAATTTAATCGAAAGATAATGTCTCTTCTTGAACTCGTAAATAGCGAAAACTTTTATAAATGCACTGAGAGAGAAGTGTATGGTATAGTAGTAACTATAAAGGGATGAGTGTTTATTTATTTATTTATATGATTTTTTCGACCATGAGATCGAACTCTCATGTGGCTGTCCAAAAAAATATTAAGTTAATTAACATGTAAATTTAGATTATAGAACATAATAATAATAACAATGAAAAATAAGCTTCAACGTCAAGAACATTTCAATTTTAACTTTCTAAATCTAAAAAATAATTGTACACAGCACTAAGAAATTCCCCAAATGTAAGAAGACATGTAAAGCTTGGAGGTAGCATATTCCATATACGAATTGTAGATACAATAAATTATTTATCATAGAATATTAGATGAGTAGTAGGTAAATGTCATGAGCCCTGCCTCACATCTTCCCCGCGCAACATAGACTGTAGAAAAATTCAATTTTTTTGAATAATTTACCCTGATATATATATATATATTAGACTGGGCCAAAAAAATCGACTATTTTTTTTTCTTTCGATACTGTGAAAATATTATTCCTGGTGACCAAAAAAAATTATTGTGCAAGTTTGAGCCCTTAATATTGATATTAACAGGTGTATCGTTACGACTTTAAGTTTTTTGAAAGAAATTTCATTTCTTACCCAAAAGTCGTAAATTATCTATCTGAAAAATTTGAGCAATTTATATTTTCAAAGGAAATTAAATTCCCTACAAAAAATCTCTCTTAGTAAATTGTCGTAAAACGAGCCGTTTCCTTGTAACCGTGCCTTAAACATGGATTTGTTTTTTAAATTCTTTATTTCTACTTTGGATTTTTGTAACTTCTAGAAATATTGAAATTTTTTTTAGTCAAGATATATATTCTTGAAGGAAATTTAATGCTCTACAGAAAAGGTCTCTTAACATTTTTTGCTAAATTCACTCCTTCGAAAGTTATCCAAGGTTGAAGTTGAGTCAAAACGACTTCAATAACTTGAATAACTTTCGAAGGAGTGAATTTAGCAAAAAATGTTAAGAGACATTTTTTGTAGAGCATCAAATTTACTTTAAGAATATATATCTTGACTAAAAAAAATTTTAATATTTCTAGTAGTTACAAAAATCCAAAATAGAAACAAAGAATTTAAAAAACAAATCAATGTTTAAAGCACGGTTATAAGGAAACGGCTCGTTTGACGTCAATTTACTAAGAGAGTTTTTTTAGGGAATTTAATTTCCTTTGAAAATATAAATTGCTCAAATTTTTCAGATAGATAATTTACGACTTTTGGGTAAGAAATGAAATTTCTTTCAAAAAACTTAAAGTCGTAACGATACACCTGTTAATATCAATATTAAGGGCTCAAACTTGCACAATAATTTTTTTTGGTCACCAGGAATAATGTTTTCACAGTATCGAAAGAAAAAAAAAATGGTCGATTTTTTTGGCCCAGTCTAATATATATAAATCGCTTTATAGAGTATAACAGTGTATAATAATCTCAACTAATGTTTATAGCTACTTGTACTATATCTTAGTCCCAAAAACTAATTGAGAATAGTAGTATATCTACAAAGCATCACTAACGTTTCTTATTTCATTGTGCTAACTATTGAACACGAGATCCCAGAAACTATACTTTAGCAATAATAATAACAATGCTTGTTTAATTTGTCCTAACCAGTAAAAGAAGCAAAAGTAACTATATTAGTTTTTTTTAAACTTACAAGTATCCTCTCCACCTAATCTTCGAAACTGTATGAGCTCTAAATGAAATGAATTCAGGGCTACGTGTTGTTGACTATATTTTTAATAAAAATTATATTGATCAATATAAGAAGTTGATAATTCTTAAAAATTAAAAAAAAAAAAACAAAATTAACATAATTATTTAGAATGGAAAACCGTCATTTCTAATCACTCAAAAAGTTAATAAATTCAAAATAATTCAGGCTGCTAATAATAGTCATAAGAAATTATAAACACAGAATTTATAAATATTTTTTGAATTTGTGACAAGTGCTGGAAGTTTCATCACTTGATAACACGGTTTTTTTTTTTTTTTGTTAAAAATTTTCATTCCTTTTCGTAATTTTTTTTATATTTAAGAAGATCGTTTATTTTTGAATTATCTTAGTATAAATAGTGTAAGTTATAAACAGCAAAGTACCATTTTGATAAGTTGTAATGTAAATAAATATACCCTAGTAGCATTTTCTTAAGCAAATTACTTGAGAAAAGTCCTTCAGCAAGTTTTTTACGGAAGATTTAAACAAGATGGATTTCATATAACCAAAAACCTCATTAAGTCTTGCTTAAGATTGTTTTTAAAAACTTACGGAAATCCATAGAAACAATCTTAATAACAATGTTAGGTCAGAGTTGCTGCAGAATTGCTTAAGATATCGGGTTTCTTTATCTCGAGTCACTCAAAGCTCAAACGCAATACCTATAGCTAATCCAGTGGTCCTTATTTAAATTTGAATGTTACAAATCGATAATATAATAAAATTATATCTAGGTATCTGAAGCGATTTTGCAGCAAGTTAAGGTATCTTACGGAAGTATCTTGTCTACTTAGACTTGTCCAAGACTGATGATGCAGATTTGCTGAAGACTGAAGGTGCAGATTTACGTATGAGTTCTTTGAGAATGCTACTAAGGTATAGTTGCAATAAAATTTTTAAATCTGAATTTTATATGATTACTTAATTGGACTAATTATTAACATACCCTATAAAAGCCTATGGAATTTTCAGTTTTCAAAGACGTTACGAAAATCAATTTCATTTTTCTCCAATCTTTCATATTATAATAAATCAGAACTGCAGGTAATTATTTGGAAGTGGGGTCAACAGGTATTTCGACAAGCAAAAATCCAAAACCTGGCAAATGGCTTAGGGACCACGTTTAATCCCAAGCATTTGTCGGCGGATTGAAGTTGTTTTCGCTTAAATCGATGTTATATAAGCTTTGATAAACCTTTGGTGTATAATTAAGGTATAAATTATGCTTAATTTCGAATTTATCTTTGAGATTTTTCAGTTCCGTGCTACACTGCACTATTTGACATATTTTTCTTTTCATTCTATGTATTGACTCTTAAGTCAACCACCAAAACTTAAGGTATATGCCTATTTTTGCCATAATGTTTGTAGTTTCGTCCTAAGTACGTTAACGGACTCGTCAGTAAGGCTATGTTAACGCACTCTTGCCTTAGACTACATCTCTTACTAGTACGGGCCGACGTAAAACAGTGTTGTGGGTTTCTGCCAGACACTATACTAGCGAGGGAAGGCAGATACCATCCAAACTACTTGCAACAAAATGTTATGTGAGCTGTTGTACACATTAAAATACTGAAATAACAAAAATATGCTGATTTTCACTATTACAAGAGTTCAAAAATTATTTGTAACTCTTAGATCGACCTTTCTATCACCACCGTCCATCTTACGGTATTATATAAAATTACTTATATTTATTAGAAAATTTTTATTTTTGAAAATTCACATGATTTTGTGTCATTTTTGACATTTTTTCACATTTCAATTGCAAGGTTCAGATAGATATCTGGTGTTAGAGACATAAACTCATACAGAAAATTTAATCCGCCGTGTAGCTGAACACGTGGAAAAAGTTTAATTATGGATCTTTAAGACGTAAGCACTTGGAATTCTGAAAAATGTGGTTGACCCCGATTCCAAACAATTACCGAATGACTTTTCATTTGAGATGAATTTTTCAAGAGATGAAATAAAAATGAGTGTGAATGTAGCAGACATCAGACAAATTAAAAATTATTAATAAATAGAGTATATAATTAATAAAATTAAATTTAAAAAAAATGCGCATTTAAAAAATTAAAAAATTAATAAGTGCATTTTTTACATATATTATTTTTTTAATTATTACTTTATTTATTTATAATTTTAAATTTGTCTGATGTCTGTTACACTCACACTCGTAAATGAAATACAATTTTCTATGATTCCGAGGACTAACATTTATAAGATTTATTTATATAAAAAAAAAACTTGACTTTGAGACAAAATACAATTTGTTTAGGCTTTTTTAAGACATCTTAACGTTGATCTCTGTGCTCCTTGAGATATAATGTAATATTCAAAATTAAAAACAATAACGCGCGTTTTTTTTTATAACTTAGTTGATAAATATTTTTTATAGTTTAGTAATTTATAGATGGCGCTAGCTCTTAATAGCTTAACAGTGTTTCATGAAAACAAGGTATTGAATCTTTTAAAGAAAATCCCAGAGAGCGCCACTTCCTTACTAATAAAAATTAACATGGCAATGACACTTTAAGTCGTAAATAAAAACTTATAAAATAAACATAAATACGTTTTCTAAAAACAATTCGTAAAAAAAAATAATTATAATATTTTTGATTAAAAATAGTGACCAATTTAATGATAAAACATTATATATTTTACTTATTTTTATTAAAATAATGTGGAGTAAAAAAATAAGTGTATGTGAGTAAATTAACCTCATTTATTTATTCAATAAATAAATTTAAACGTATTATCATAAGAATAAAAAAAAATAAAAGTAAGGATGAGCTCACCGATGGATACACCAGGATCTCAAGCTCTTGAAGCAATTAAAAATATAAAGGACTTGTCAATATTTAAAAAACCAATTGGTCCTGCAAGACGTAGTAAAAAATTTCGACCAACAACTTTAGATGAAGATACTTACATTGAAAAAATGGGCGAAATAATAGAGAGAGATTTTTTTCCTCATTTAGAAAAATTAAAAGCTCAAAATGATTATTTGCATGCTATAGAACAAAATGATGCCAAGAAAATGAGAGAGTTGTACACGAAATATAGTTCTGGACGACCAGTAACTGAAAGATTATCTAGTCCTGCAACATTTGAGACTCCTTTACGTGAAGATCTAAATAATTTAACTAAAAATAATCGGGATTGTAATAATTCTTCAGTGACTGGAGAAAATACAATTGAAGATGATAAAAAACAATTAATGGGATTAGACTCATATTTAAGCTCCCATACAAGTGAAGATAATGCGAGCTTTGAAGAAATGATGGAAGAAGCAGATAAACGGCAAAGAATTAAATATTCATGGCTTTATAAAATGGAGGAAAATTCACAAGTTCTAAGTGTTGATGCAAATGATAATACTTTAGCAATTACTACTAATAAAAAATCACGGCCATTAATGTTAGATACATGGAATTATAGAAATAAAAATTATATAATGTATATTCCTGATGGTGTTGAATTAACACCAGAAGAAAAAATAGAAATGGCTAAAAGAAAACAAGAAATAGTTCATTTAAATACAAGGTTAAATATAAATCCATTTAACGAAAAACACAATAAAGAGACACTTAATGAACTGGCAAAATCACAGCTTAAAGTATATGATGGGAAAATAGGTGTTGATGGTAAAGAAGTTATTAGAAATCCTACACCAAAAGTAAATGGTTTTAGTTTCGTTGCCACTCCAAGTCCTAGACCAGGTGAATGTGAGAGTCCTTTGATGACATGGGGAGAAATTGAAGGTACGCCGTTTAGACTTGATGGGGGTGACACACCATTACTAAGATCTAATCAAGGTCCTTCATTTCGTATGGCTGAGCCACCTAAAAGAGAAAAATTGGCTTTGCAATTAGCAGAAAAAGCCGGTGAACGACATAGAGATAGGAAAAGTAAAGCATTAGAAGCTGCCAGAAAATCATTTGCAACGTAAGTTATTTATTTATTTATTTATTTAAAGATTATGTACACTAGGGTGCTCCAAAAAAATCGATATTTCTTTTTTGCACGACTCATGATGCGAAGCATCAGAGTGTGCTTTACGATCGAAAAATTTTTTTCGCCTCACTTCAGCAACTATTTCAATTATTATACCTTTGTTAGTTCACGAAATTAAGATATGTTGCATACTATTTTGAAGATAATTTAATGGAGATTAGTTCCATACTTTTCAAAAATTTATTTAGTTCAATAAAAACGGAAAAAACATTAAAATAGTTTAAAAAAATTTCCTATGCGGCAAGTACGAATCCCGTATACATCGTAACTTGCGAAAAAATGCAGTAATTGAATCAAATTTTTTTTTTTTAAAGTTTGTAAGAATTGTAGGTTCCTATTGCGAATGGCTAGGTAATTCAGTGTCGTTTAATTACAATTAATAAAAGAATAAAAAAGGCTGTATAACTATATCTATATATATCTATGTAAAATTAACATGGATGGTGATATAACTATACATTATACGTACATTTATTCCACCAGGGGCACTTACACATTACCGTCCTACTACAGCTGATTTTTTTTTTTTGCTAATTGATAAGCCTGAATTTTTTCAATTCAATTTAAAAAATTTTTTTTCTATTTACATATATTTTTTTTTGTTATTAATCGAGATATTCTGAGTAGGTTCTTTTGTAATTATAAAAAAAATACTAATGTAATTAAAAAAAAAAAAAAAAAAAAAAAAAAAACAAACAAACAAACAAACAATAAATTTTAATAAAAGAAAATTGTATATTTTTAAATTTATTCGTGCTTCCTGCCATTTTTTTTATTATTATTTTATTATTTCATAATAAATGAGCATTATGAGTCGTGGATTTTCCAAATTTTTCTTCCGACTGTTGTAAAAAAAATTTCTACATATCGAAAAAAAAATCCTGTCAAAAGGACGATTTTTTATTCCAATTTTAAAAGGTGGCGCTCGCTCTTCGAATTTTCTCATGCTAATGGCATGGGAATTTTACTTTTTTTATAAAAAATTTCATAACTTCATTTGACGTTGAAAAAAAAATTTGAGTCATGGATATTTTTGTAGGAAATTTTATGCTCTACAAAATTGTTCATGAGCTCATAAGCTCTAAAACGTACGATTCAAAAGTTACAGGTATTTGAAGTTGATAATTTTTTAAAATTCAATTGTATGGTTGTGATCATGTTTTTAACACAATCTTTACATAAATTGATTCTAGAATAAGTGAAAAATATGATAATAGTATAATAAATATGTTAAAATAATAATTTTGATCGTAGCTGAGTTTTATTTAAAGTAAATTTAATAAAAACTTTTATTACCTGTATGTCACACAAGCAGAAAATTATAATTTCCATGAAAAAGTATTTATTAAACATATTAATTAATCATTAAGTACAAAATTTATATTGATGTTTTTGAAGCCGTTCTGTAATTAATGAAATTCGTTACAAAGCCTTTGTTTGATACTTTTCATGAGAGTAGCAGTTTTGGTGTAAATACCGTTTGAACGGTGATTTTCAAAAAGTCATCAACTTTAAATATTTGTAACTTTTGAACTGTACGTTTTAGAACTTATGATCTCATTAACAATTTTGTAGAGCATAAAATTTCCTATAAAAATATTCATGACGCAAATTTTTTTCTGAACGTAAAATAAAGTTATAGGATTTTTTATAAAAAAAGTAAAATTCCTATGCTATTAGCATGGAAAAATTCGAAGAGCGAGAGCCACCCTTTAAAATTGAAATAAAAAATCGTCCTTTTGACAGGATTTTTTTTTCGATGTATAGAAACTTTTTTTACAACAGCCGAAAGAAAAAAAAAATATCGATTTTTTTTGGAGCAGCCTAATGTACACTATACAAAGTCGGGAGTGACTACGGATTTTATTTCAATCCGCATTCACTCCGGTCCGGAGTTTCAACACTTGAATAAATTTATATTTAAGGCAGTATTCTATTTCGAGGGTGCGAAAAAAAAAGCTATTTTTTATGAATTTTGAATGAGATTATGAATAAAGGTATACTTAGTAAATACACTATTGAAATACATTAAAAAAAATTTCCTTATATATTTTACATACTTTTGACATACAAAAACATCATTCGAATACAACGCCTCGATTAGTAGGAGGGTCGGCGCTTGGTATTAAAATTTCAAAAATGGACAATCTGAAATAGAAAATTTTTAGATTTAATATATAACTATCAACCGGCTGAACTAGGATTTTTAATGTGCATGCAAAAAGAACAAAATGGCAACAAAAATAAATAAGAAGAAAAAAAAGTTGCTTTATTTTTTTTATTTTCGTTGCCATTTTATTGTTTTTGAATGCACATTGAATGTAATTATTAAAACCTATTTTGCTTGAATATATGTAAAAAGAGCCTGTAATTATTTCCGTATTTAATATGAATGTCTAAATATAAAAGTCCAAACCTTACTATGTATAAGTAGTAATTTACTCCACCAATTTTTACTACGATTTCATTCTGCGGAGTTTTTATATAATTAATATTTTCCGAAAATTCTTTTCGGAGTGAAATTCACTCCGAAGGAGAGTCAAAAGTAAAAAATCATCTACTCCACGTTCACTTCGCAAATTTTTACAGTGTAAAAATAAATCAATAATGTAACTTTTATAAATTTTTTCAGGCCGTCACCAAGGTGTCTATCAGCAATTGATCGTCTCAGCACAATGTCACCAGCAGCTAGAAGATTAGCCACACAAAAACTACGAATTGTTAGTACACCGAGTCCTCGGCGAACACCATTAAGATCACCATCAATTGGCGTAAAAACTCACAATTTATCCCATCGTGACACATCGACCCGAGTCTCATCAAAGGAATTAGATTCAGATAGTAGTTCCAGATCGAAAGATACTATACTTACTGATAATCTACTCAATTTACCGCACAGACAAAGAGCTTCTGATTTTTTCAACTAATCACTTACAAATACATTAAAGTTATAATATTTCACTTGCAACTTTCGTTGTCTATCAATATTCTATCAATGTTATCAAGACATGTAGAAGTTTAACAGTAAATAAATATTTGTAAATAAATGTAATTAGTATATTTAACTTTTGAAATAGTCTTTAATTTATTTTTTAATCAACAATTATTATAAAATTGCAATTTTGTAATTGTTTTTTATCGGTATAAAATATTTTGAATAAAAACTCTTTAAATTTAAATGCGAAAAATTAATTTTTTTAAAATTAAATTAACAAGTATAAAACTTTTAGTAATTTATTATTTTTATTTATACTTACTACTAATGTCTGTAATGAGGAAGAGAATCAGGTAAAAAGAATTTTGTTAATAAATATATTTCTTGGCAACCAGTTAAATTTAAAAATTAAGATTCCGAAATAACCGGAACTTGAAAAACAATAAACGAATAAATAAATATTCGTTATTATAATAAACGTAAATGGAAATATAATAAATAAACTCTCAAAGTTTATGATTACATATTTCGTAACTTTTAAATAAGAAGGTGAAAAAGAAATTAAAAACAAGTATCTTGTAAAAATTTATACGGAAGTTTATATTATTATTTCTCAATAAATATCAACAATTGATTTTATATAAAAACAAACATCATATTGTTGTTCTCATACTAATTATTGCAAAAGTACTGTAAGTCTTGAGTGATATAAATAGCCAGAGTAATTTTTTATTCATCACAATTGAGTTAACTTTTCATCTGTTAATACACAAGTTAACAAGCTAACGATGAAGCCTGCTGTTGTTTTACTTTTAACAATTTATGTAACAACCATTTCGGCACATGGCCATTCGGAACTTTGTGGATTCGGGCAAGGTGTTGATCCGTGTAGAGAATGTGATAGTGGCAATGCAGCTTTCTTAGCATCGGAACGTCGTCCTAAGCTACCTCATACTTTTGTGGCTCCAGCAGTTATCAATGAATTGGCTGCTTTCAAGAAAACAATGGCAAGCGTATCACGAAATTGCAATAGACCTGGAGGATGTGGCACTGGATCTGCGACTCGAACAACTCCTGAGCAAACTAAAAAAGGATTAAGTGTTGCCGAAATATTATCATTGGGCCCTAATGTCAAACTTGCACCAAAGTATAAAATTCTTTATTAAATTTTATTATACATTAAATATTTATTACATTATTTTTTTTAGATTTAATCCAATTGGTGATCTTTGCACTCACAACACCCAAAGTA
The DNA here is from genome assembly GCA_964016945.1 of Microplitis deprimator. Taxonomy (NCBI): domain Eukaryota; kingdom Metazoa; phylum Arthropoda; class Insecta; order Hymenoptera; family Braconidae; genus Microplitis; species Microplitis deprimator. Next base: position 15,111,865 of record OZ024707.1, read on the forward strand.
GGAGTAATTTGTTAACTAAAGGAAGAAAGATGCTTGTTAAGCCTGCACGACCTGGAAGAGTTTTATGTAAGACTGATAAATTTGATTCATCTTCCGTTGGGGTAGTACCTACTGTATATAATTCTGAGAACCATGCAACCTATGAAACTCAACAAAATAATGATAAATTAATGAATTCATTCAATAATATTATGAGCAATATGAATTTCAATAGTAATTTAAATAGTCATGGATTTAAAGGAACGAGTAGCAATGGTATTTTCCGAAGTGATACTATGATAAATAGTAATGCAATGAATAAAATTAGCTCAAGTAATTTGATGTCAAGTTGTAGCAGTATTTCAAACAACAATATTTTCAGTAAATTAATAAATAATTTGAATGAAAAAAATTCAAATACTCCTGTAACTAGTGGCAGTAATTCTTATACTACAAATATTTTAAGTGCAATGACAAAGTTTTTATCAAACGATCAGTCAACTCAACAATATTCCGCAAATCAAGAAAGTGTTGTCAAGAAAAATGATTTGACCGCAAAAATTTTAACCCCCGCGATAAATAAACAAAATAATAATTTTAATGTGGAAATGGGTGATAGCCACTCTAAATCTTCGAGGCTTGTCGACATTGTAGATCCTTCGACCGGAAATCCTCACACCGTTTCACTAGACGATCTTTGTGATGAGAGAGGTAATAATTTATTATTTTATTTATTATCAATTTCTGTAATAAAATTAAATTAACATAATTTACCATTGATTGTTTAATATTTAGATTTAACATACGCAGAGCAGGAAAAAGTTTATAAAGGTGTAGAACTACCAATAATACCGGCTGATGCACTTACATGGCAAATAGCTGTAAAAGAACTATTCAGACCTTTGATGACTGTAGACAATTGCGAAATACAAACAAAAGTAAACGAGGGACAATTAGGATTTGGTCCAAATCAAATACCAATCAATGATCTGAAAAAACCAAAGAATAAAGAAATTCCTGAAGAAAAACTTCATATTGCTGAGCAGCCGGCCGTTCAGTTTAAACCTCCTGCTATGCCAGAAAAAATACCGATACCCAGCTACTTGTAACTTTTCACCATTTATTATTTATTTTACATTTTTTTTATTGTAGTTTTCATAAATTATTATAAAATTTTCTTTTTTCTTTCAGTGAATTGGGTTATAAATCATATGAACCGCCAAAGAACACTTTTATTATTGAAAAACAATCTCCGGCTCGAGTAGAAGAAATTACACGAACAGTAGTAGATGAAGTGCCATGTGGAAATATGGGACCAGCTCTTCCAGATTATCACCCTGGTGAAATAATTGCCGTCGAAAGAAATGATAACGAAGATAGTTGTCAACACAATCAAAGAAGTTATCAAGTAAATCAACAAAGTGATAATGAATTTTTCATTAATTCTGAACATTCACGTGAAGATCGAGTTCGTGGAGGAAATTTTGATTCAAATCACCAACATTCCTTGACCTGTTCCTGTATTTAAAATTTTTTTTAAAGACTATTAATAATCAATGGGAATTATTAAAAATATTTTAAAACCTGACATGTTGAAATACATAAAAATGTACTGATAATTAATTTATATTATTATTAAATGTGCATGCAATCTTGCATTGACTATGCGTTTAAATAAAACGATGTTATTTTATTATATATTATTATTTATTTATTTATTTGGCTATAGAGTTAAGATTCCTTGCGGCCATCCAAAATACATAATATTACATAAAAGTATATATATCGTAGTTAAATAATAGATACAAAAAATAATAAAATTAGTATAATTATTCCATTCATCATCTTAATTAGCAATCGTTCGATTTGAGATATAATTTCTCGGTAACTCATTCTATATTCTAATTACACTAATTAAGAACGATTTGTCGCATTTCGTGCTGTCGCAACTTGGTAGCATCAGATAATTTCGACGGATATCACCTCTGCGTAAACGAGAGGTACCACCACCACCAATCTCTACTTGTATACGAATTACGTCCTGGATGCAATGAACCACGGTCTCAGCACTCACACTATTTATAGTGACTTCTCTAAAGCGTTCGATACGGTTGACCACAAAACACTAATTGGTAAACTAAATCAATACGGAGTTAGAGGTAAAGCTCTAGAATGGATACGGTCTTATTTATCAGGCAGAAGCCTACAAGTACAAGTAAATGGATATATCTCAGATAAATACAATGTAACTTCTGGTGTTCTGCAAGGTTCCCACCTTGGACCAATTCTCTTCATAATAATGATTAATGATATCTGTGAGAAATTTAATCGGAGTATCTTCTCTATGCAGACGATTTAAAAATTTTTAGAATAATCAATGGCCACGAGAATATGAATAGTCTTCAGCACGACATCGATTAACTCCATAACTAGTGCGTAACGAATAAGCTTAACCTAAACAAGAATAAATGTGTCACATTATGTCTTTCTCGCTCAAACCTCCAGCACCCACCAGAATATAATCTTGATCAACACCATTTAACAGAAGTTTCTTCAGTAAAAGATGTCGGTGTAGTCGTCGATAACAAACTTAACTTTACTGAGCACATAAGTAAAATAACATAAAAAGCGTTTAAATCGCTTGGATTTATACTGAGAGCAGGTAGGAAACTCAGCGACGTACGTACAATTCTCCACCTCTTTGCTACCCTTGTTCGCCCGATCCTGGAGTACAGCTGCATAATATACCCAAGCACAAGTTGACAGAGTGGAAAAAATCCAAAGGAAATTTTGTAAATTTATAACGTACTATATATATACACAGGGTTCTCATATGAGTACCGAAGATATTTACAATCACTTCAAAATTGATAGTCTACTCTGTCAGCGTCAAGCCGCTAATATAACATTCTTTTATAAAGTAATTAACGGCCGAATACTCTCACCAGAAATTTATGAACAATTTAAGTTCAACAAACCAAGGCTAGGGCTAAGAAACACTAGGCTGTTAATCACAGCTAAGATTTCTAAGAGCTACGTCCACCATATATGGGCCTAGAAATAGAATCTTCAATCTAGTCAACGAACACTGCTCTGTTATCAACTTCTTAGAGGTCTCTCAACAAACTTTCAACTCAAAAGTTAAAAATATAAAATTAAATAATTAACATACATATAATTACCGAATCACCAGCAGTATCTATTCTCCAAATCTCATTCATTATGTACTTGGCCCACTTCCACTTTCCTTTAATACTCTTATAGTACAATATCCATAATAATTGCACGACTCATGATGCGAAGCATCAAAATGTGCTTTACGATCGAAAAATTTTTTTTGCCTCACTTCGGCAACTATTTCAATTATTATACCCTTGTTAGTTCACGGAATTAAGATATTTTGCATACTATTTTGAAGATAATTTAATGGAGATTAATTCCATACTTTTCAAAAATTTATTTAGTTCAATAAAAACGGAAAAAACATCAAAATAGTTTAAAAAAATTTTCTGTGCGGCAAGTACGAATCCCGTATACATCGTAACTTGCGAAAAAATGCAGTAATTGAATCAAATTTTTTTTTTTTAAAGTCTTTGTAAGAATTGTAGGTTCCTATTGCGAATGGCTAGGTAATTCAGTGTCGTTTAATTACAATTAATAAAAGAATAAAAAAGGCTGTATAACTATATCTATATATATCTATGTAAAATTAACATGGATGGTGATATAACTATACATTATACGTACATTTATTCCACCAGGGGCACTTGCACATTACCGTCCTACTACAGCTGATTTTTTTTTTTTGCTAATTGATAAGCCTGAATTTTTTCAATTCAATTTTTGTTTTTATTAACATATATTTTTTTTTTGTTATTAATCGAGATATTTTGAGTAGGTTCTTTTATAATTATAAAAAAAATACTAATATAATAAAAAAAAAAAAAACAACAAATTTTTAATGAAAGAACAATGTATATATTTTATTTTAAATTTATTCGTGCTTCCCGCCATTTTTCATTATTATCTTATCATTTCATAATAATTGAGCATTATGAGTCGTGCACTTTTGGATTTTCCAAATTTTTAATGTATATTGACTTAAAGTCCCCATCAGCAATATTATATTATATTAATACATAATCATAATAATGTAAATAGCTGATTGGCGTTTGTTTATAAAAATAAATAAATAAATAAATATTCAAGTTTCTATATGTATTTTTTTGTATGGGAATCCAGCTACCCTCAGTTTCTTATGTGGCATCCCTGTTATGGAAATCCAGGTATCTATACTTTCCCGGAAAAAAATGATCAGACCTGATCAGACATGAACAGGCATGAGTCTTCAGGCCTGATCAGACATGAAAAATGACCATGCCTGACCAGGCCTGATCAGGCGTGTTCATGCCCACCCGGGTAAAAAAATTATATATAAAAAATGGCCCTATATAATTATGTATAACTATATTATATTATATATAATTATTGCTATAAAAATAAAAAATAAAATAAAAAATTCGGGCGTGTGCAGGATTTTAACCGTGGACCTTGCGCTCGAAAGTTTAACTCGCATCCACTGACCTTAGAGATTTAGTTGAAAAGTAAGTTTCGTATGAACTTCAAGTAATAAAAATCTTATACGTGATAGATTCTTGATCAACAAAATTTTATATCTATGAGCAGATATGAACAGCCATGAACAGACATGACCAGGCATGAACAGGCATGGACAGGTATGATCAGGCCTGAGCGTATTTAACGCTTCAGACATAAACATGCATGAACAGACATGAACCGGCATGATCAGGCCTGAGCGTATTTAACGCTTCAGACATGAACAAACATGAACAGACATGACCAGGCATGGACAGGTATGATCAGGTCTGAGCGTATTTAACGCTTCAGACATGAACAAACATGAACAGGCATGATCAGGCCTGATCATGTCTAATTTCAGGCCTAATTATACATGAACAGGCATGATCAGGTCTAATTTTAAGCCTGATCATACATGAACAGGCATGGTCAGGTCTGATAATTTATTCCCGGGTTCCTACATCGATTCTTACATTGATCCATACTTTCCTATGTTGCTCCCTATGGATTCTTGTGTAATTCTATAGTTTTTTATATGAATTTCTACAGATTCCCATATGAGCTTACATAGATTTGTTTGCGTAATAATTAATTATTTCTTTGTTTGTAAATTAAATACATCACCATATAATTTTTTTAAATTCTTTCTTTGAGTATATCTTAATTAAATAAGTCTACAATTTATCAATTTTTAACTTCCCTCTAAGAAAATTGCAAATTTTCAAAAATTCGAAAAGTTATTGGTTTCGGTCCGGTTTTCGAAAATCGAATTTCTGAGAGGTCTCGACGTTTTAAGGTTCTAGGAAGCTATTCTGACTAATTTCAATATGATGTTCGACTGTATGTATGTATGTATGTACGTACGTATGTAAATATCTATAATTTTTGAACGGATGAACTGATTTTGATCGTCAAGGTGTCATTCGACGCGGCTTGTCAATATCTAAAAGCCGAAGAAAAAATCGAGCGTGATCAGAGTAGGGCTGGTTCAGAGATATTCCAAAAATAAACTTTTTTCAAAAATGTTGTTTTTGAGTAACTTTTTATGTGCTCGATGGATTGATTCCAAAATCAATTGGGCTTTGAAGCTTCATAAGCCGCGTCGAATGCCACCTCAACCATCAAAATCGGTTCATTCTTTCAAGAGAAACCGTTGTCGAAAGAATTAAAAAAAAATTTTTTTTTAGTATTTTCGAAACTTCTCAAAAACGACTAGATAAATCAATTTCAAAATCTGATCAGTTGTAGAACTCAATAAAACGCGTCGATTGCTACCTTAACCGTCTCAATCGGTTTATTCGTTCGAGAGATATCGTTGGAGAAAAAATGGTAAAAAACGTTTTTTTTTCGAAAACAAAGGCATACAAAAGTATTTTCGAGCTCTTTGAGCTCGAAAATATATTCACAACAATTTTTCGAGCTCAAGAAGCTCGAAAACGGCGGGAAGTTTTGGGGCTGGCCCGCAGGGTCAACTGACAGACCGATTTTTTTTTTAGATTAAAGAATAATATAAAAAAATAAATGATAAAATAATATATTACGAAATGTAAATTATAGTTTTAGTTTGCTTACAAAAATATGTCAAAACACAAAAGAGTGGTAATTTATTTGGATGATAGAGAGCAAGAGAGAAACAATATTGCTTGTAAAATTTCAAGCTGTCAGAATCCAAGGGAGTTGACTTGTTTTAAGGGTTCTGACGCATAACGGCAGTTTGATAAATTTATCGTTTACTCACTACTCTCTCTGTCTTAGATTCTAAAGTATGCCTGTCAACGGCTCATAAAGTTTTGCGTTCAAGCAAATAGTCTTTAGAAGCAAAAAAATTTTAAACCACATGGTGTTCCTTGATGATCTCTTAGGCTGTAGTCATCTATTATTAAAGACAAAATACTCTTTATATCTTTTTTTATTTTTCCATTTTAAAGCATTGAAAACTTGAATTTTAAGTATGCTTTAAGATTATTCAATTTAAATAAAGTAATAAAATATTGTGACGATACAAATCGTTCACTGAAAAAAAAAATACTGTATTCAAGTATCTGCGTGTTTGTATCCTCCCGAGAAAATTATTTATTTAATCTTAGTAAAAATTTACTCCAACCAAGAATATTTTCTTAGAATAAGTATACAAATTCTTAAATCAAGAAAATATTACTCGGTTGGAGTATATTTTTACTATGATTAAACAAATATTTACTTGGGAGGATACAAACACGCAGATAATTGAATACAGTTTTTTTTTTTTTTCAGTGTTTATTTACAGTTATGAAATTATCAAACTTTACAACATATAGTATGAGTATAAACCATCATAATTCTATTTACTTGAATTATTCTCAATAAATAAGCAGTTTGAAATTAAGCCATTGATTTCTTACTCAATTCATTATATTCATAATAAATTACAGAATTATATCTATATAATGTACAGAAGTATACTTTAAATTTTTTTTTCAATTTACAATTTTGTACACTCAGACCTTAAAATATTCTTTGTTTTCTGTATCAAGACATTTTTATCATTTGTTTAATATTAAATATATCGTGATACAGACGATTTCTGATACATGTCATCTCTAATCAGATCTAATAAGTGACCTATAGCTCGATTGTACATTTATATATACTTATGTTAGAACACATATAAAATGATTTTTATACATAACTATGAATTTATTCTGAATAAAATATGATTCATATTTATATGTTTTTATAGATATACTTATATGTTTGTAATTAAAGGAAATTAATTCTAGGAAAAAAAAGTTTATATATGATCTTATATAAACTAATTTAATAAAACAGCACACACACAGAGTAAAAATAATTGTGTATCTGTGTTGAAATCCGTTCGTATTAAATTTTTTGTGTTGATTATTTTGTGTGAAATCAACACATTTTGCTCTGTTATTTTAAAATTTTAAATCGATCTACTATTAGAAAAATGAAAGCGAAACTGACACTTTATAAATATCAATTTAACTTGAAATTTTTATTATTAATTTAATAAATTTACCACTTACTAAAAGCTAGAGTAATTACCATATTAAAATCAAAAAGATTTCATTATAACTTTGAATTATTTTATGTAATGTAAAAATTATTATTAAAATCTTGGCTCTAATATAAACATAGTTTACTGTCATGAAATATTTCAATGTTAGAATAATATTGTTATCACTTTTGATAGCCTTAAGACAACACATAAATTATATGTAATGAATAACCATAGTACAAAAATAAAATGTAAAAGTTAACATTTTTTTCACTGACATTAAAAAAGTGTTAAATTTACTTGTATTACCCGAATTTAGTGTTTACATTGAACACAAATAGTCTGTGTTAAAAAAATAACACAAATATTGTGTGGAATGTTTCTAACACACAGATTATGTTGATTTTAACACCATATTTTTTGCTGTCCATAGACGACTTGGATATAATTCCTAAAATAGATAGAATAGCTTTCTAGGATTTAAAAATGTTGATATCTGTTGAAAACGAGATTTTCAAAAACAGATTTGAAATCAATAACTGATCTTATATACATTAAAAATTTTCAATTTCCATTGCGGAAAGTCAAAGAATGTTCGAACCGAGAAATCAAAAACTCGAGATTAAATAGACGTGCATGTGAAAATGTATATGTATGTAAAAATGGCTTAAAATATGTTAGGTTCTTCAATTTTTTGCACTTACTTCAAATTTTATGAATTTTCTAATATATTTTAATCAGTTTTTAATAAATTTATCATTATTATTAATTGCAGCTAAAATTAAGTTTCGAGACTCGAGGTGAAATATCACACATCCTCGTTCCCATATTTAAAAAAAGGCCATTCGGCAGCCGAAATGGGAGGTAGATTTTACAATTAATTGATATAAAAAAATAGTTTTATACATATATATCTTGTTAGTGTATAGTCATGATATGAATTTAGACTCGTTTTCTAGGAGTGAGGGTAAAAAAGACAACGATTATTATTGATAGAGAACTTCAGATAGTTGATTTGACATAACATTATATAGGTAATGTACCAAACTAACCTTCACATAAATAAAGTATTGAAAATTTAATTAGTATGAGATCATAATTGTAATCGCTGTTACCATGACAAGCCCAGTTAAAATAACAGTAATACTTTTATTTAAAATATAAAATAGCTGTGAAATTAACAGGTTATTTTGTTCACAATAAAATACACGTCACAAAATTGTATTACAATTGAAAATGCATAAGTTATGTGGTATGAAAACCATATTTTCAACATTTTTTGGTTCCATTAAAATTTTCAAGACTATCAAATTATTGAAAGAAAAGGTCGAAACATGGAGCTTAAGGTCATAAATTAAAGATTATTAGACAAGCTTTCAGATACTTTTTACAGAAATTGTCTATGAATGTTAGTTTTTAAGTAATATAAGCTTTAACAGTGATTGAAAACTGATTTTTACGGAAAATCATGAAAATTTTAAACAGCCATAATTTTTAAACTATTCGAACGATTCAGCCTATCTTTGAACTTGATCGAGGTAATCGCCTATAGAATAAGTGTAAAAAATTTCATTAAGATCCGATAAAAACTGTGGGCGCTATCGTAATGACAAGACCAGTGATAATCATCAGGATTTGAGGTACATTTGATACATCATAAATAATAAAAGAAATACTTTTAAAATATAAAATAGCAGTGGAATTTACAGGTTATTTTATGCACAATAAAATACAACTGACGAAACTGGATTATAATGGAACAAGCATAAGTTATGTAGAATGAAAACCATATTTTCAACATTTTTTGATTTCATTAAAATTTTCAAGGCTATCAAATTATTGCAAGAAATGGCCTAAATATAAAGTTTAAGGTCATAAATTAAAGCTTATTAGTCAAGCTTTAAAATACTTTTTACAGAAATTATCTATGAGTTTTAGTTTTAAAGTTATATGGACTTTAAAAGTGATTAAAAACTGATTTTTTAGAAAAATCGTTAAAATTTCAAACAGCCATAACTTCTAAACTAATCAACCGATTCAGCCAATCTTCGAACTTAACCGTGGTAATTACACATAAAATTAGTGTAGAAAGTTTCATTAAGATCGGATAAGAATTGTAGACGCAATCGTGTCCTCAAAAGTCGATTCTATTACATAAATATATATATATATATATATATATATATATATATATATATAAATTTTTCAGCGAGTGGTATTTTTGAACTCTACTCAACTAATTATGATAGTTTATGACGAAATCCCTTGTAAAATCGACCATGAGGACAAATACAATAGTTAGATTATTAAAAAAATCTACCTAAAAAGCCATTCGGCAGCCGAAATGGAAGGTAGATTTTTCAATTAATTGATATAAAAAAATAGTTTTATACATACATATCTTGTTAGTGTATAGTCATGATATGAAATTAGACTCGTTTTCTAGGAGTGAGGGTAAAAAAAGACAACGATTATTATTGATAGAGAACTTCAGATAGTTGATTTGACATAACATTATACAGGTAATGTACCAAACTAACCTTCACATAAATAAAGTATTGAAAATTTAATTAGTATGAGATCATAATTGTAATCGCTGTTACCATGACAAGCCCAGTTAAAATAACAGTAATACTTTTATTTAAAATATAAAATAGCTGTGAAATTAACAGGTTATTTTGTTTACAATAAAATACACGTGACAAAATTGTATTATAATGGGAAATTCATAAGTTATGTGGAATGAAAACCATATTTTCAACATTTTTGATTTCATTAAAAAGTTCAAGGGTATCAAATTATTGGAAGAAATAGTCAAAACATAAAGCTTAAGGTCATTAATGCGAGATTATTAGTCAAGCTTTTAGATACTTTTTACGGAATTTGTGTATAAATATTAGTTTTGAAGTTATATGAGCTTTACCGTTGATTAAAAACTGATTTTTACGAAAAATCATGAAAATTTCAAACAGCCATAATTTAAAAACTATTCGAGGGATTCAGCCCATCTTCGAACCTGATCAAGGTAATCGCCTATAGAATAAGTGTAAAAAATTTCATCAAGATCCGATAAGAACTGTGGGTGCTATCGTAATGACAAGACAAGTGATAATCATTGGGAGTAGAGGAACATTTGATACATTATAATCAATAAAAGAAATACTTCTAAAATATAAAATAGCAGTGAAATTTACAGGTTAATTTGTGCACAATAAAATACAACTGACAAAACTGGATTATAATGGAACAAGCATAAGTTCTGTGGACTGAAAACCATATTTTCAACATTTTTTGATTCCATTAAAATTTTCAAGGCTATGAAATTATTGGAAGAAATGGTCAAAATATAAAGTTTGAGGTCATAAATTAAAGCTTATTAGTCACGCTTTAAAATACTTTCTGCAGAAATTATCTATGAGTTGTAGTTTTAAAGTTATATGGGCTTGAAAGTGATTAAAAATTGATTTTTTCGAAAAATCGTTGAAATTTCAGACAGCCATAACTTCTAAACTAATCGACCGAATTAGCCCATCTTCGAACTTAACCGTGGTAATCACACATAGAAGAAGTGTAGGAAATTTCATTAAGATCGGATGAGAATTGTAGACGCAATCGTGTCCTCAAAAGTCGGTTCTATGACATAAATATATATATATATATATATATATATATATATATACATACATATATAAATTTTTCAACGAGTGGTATTTTTGAACTCTACTCAACTAATTATGATAGTTTATGACGAAATCCCTTGTAAAATCGACCATGAGGACAAATACAATAGTTAGATTTTTAAAAAAATCTACCTAATAAGAATTTGAAAACATTTGTCTTCACAAATGATAAAAAAGGCAATTCGGCAGCTGAAATGGAAGGTAGATTTTCCAATTGATCTATATAAAAAGTTTCATACATACGTATCTTGTGATACATGTTAGTGTATAGTCATGATATGAAATTAGGCTCGTTTTATAAGGGTGAGGGTTAAAGAGACAACGACTATTTTCGTCAGAGAACTTCAGATAGTTGATTTGACAAAACATTATATAGGTAATGTACCAAACTAGCCTTTACGTAAACAAAGTATAGAAATTTTAATTAGTATAAAATCATAATTGTAATTGCGCTTACGATGGCATGATCATTTATAATTATAGGACGTACAGGTACGATTGAAACATCATAAATAATAAACGAAATACTTTTAAAATATATAATAGCTGTGAAATTTACAGATTATTTTGTTCACAATAAGATACAACTTACAAAATTGTATTATAATGAGAAATGCATGTTGTGTAAAATGAACACCATATTTTCAACATTTTTTGATTCCATTAAAATTTTCAAGACTATCGAATTATGGGAAGAAATAGTCGGAACATAAAGCTTAAGATCATAAATCAAAGATTATTAGACAAGCTTTCAGATACTTTTTACGAAAATTGTTTATAAATTCTAGTTTTGAAGTTATATAAGATTTAGCAGTAATTAAAAACTGATTTTTACGATAAATCATAAAAATTTCAAACAGCCACAACTTCTAAACTAATCGACCGATTCAGCCCATCTCCGAACTTAACCGCGGTAATTACACATAGAATAAGTGTAGAAAATTTCATTAAGTTTGGATAAGAATTGTAGACGCAATCGTGTCCTCAAAAGTCAGTTCTATCCCATATATATACATACATATATAAATTTTTTAACGAATGGTATCTTTGAACTCTACTCAACTAATTATGATAGTTTATGACGAATTCCTTTAAAAATCGACCATGAGGACAAATACAATAGTTAGATTTTTAAAAAAATCTACCTAAAAATATTTGAAAAGGCGAAATTTTCAGCATCTTGTTAAGATTTTAGAAAACGCTAAAGATTTTCCCTTTGAGGTTTATAATTTTCATTGGTTAATTAAATTAAATAAAAAGTTGTTTAATGTTACTCTTTAAATAATAACATCACACTTATCTTCTTGCTCTGACTTAAGGATGGGCCGTATTCAACTAATCCTCGATTTTTAGGTAGATTTTTTTAAAAATCTAACTATTGTATTTGTCCTCATGGTCGATTTTACAAGGGATTTCGTCATAAACTATCATAATTAGTTGAGTAGAGTTCAAAAATACCACTCGTTGAAAAATTTATATATGTATGTATATATATATATATATATATATATATATATATATATATATATTTATGTCATAGAACCGACTTTTGAGGACACGATTGCGTCTACAATTCTCATCCGATCTTAATGAAATTTCCTACACTTCTTCTATGTGTGATTACCACGGTTAAGTTCGAAGATGGGCTAATTCGGTCGATT